>JANPYM010000006.1:148970-207951 GCA_025890175.1 Ciborinia camelliae
GTTGGTGGGGAAATTGGGTAAGGGGGGGGAGTGGGTTAGGGTCGGGGGTGGCTTGTTTATTGGGTGGGTGGGTTTTGGTTTTGGGGTTTTTCTTGGGGAGGGAATGGGGGAGCATGTTTTGAATTTGATTTTGTTTATTGAATAGTTTTGCTGGCTGGCTAGCTTGCTTCCTTCCTTCCTTCCTCCCTTATTTTTCTACCCGCAGGTTTCAAATATCTTTCCTTTCAAGTTTCGCGAGATGAAAATAAAAATAAAAATAAAAATCACTGACTCCTCAACCTTACAGCACGGTATTAGCCGAAGATGCGGTGGGTACGAGGGAAGAAATGTATGATGAAGAGAGAGTTAGTTTCCTTTTCTTCTCCCCCCACCTCATTCATTAATCCCACATCCCACATCCTCTTTTCTCATCCATCCCCCATCCTCTTTTCTATCCCTCCCTAACCCCAACAGCTCTCCGCAAGCAATGTCCCTCATCGATTCATGAACCACGTTTTTGGCAACCTGCTCTTCACGAAGAAAGGATGGGAACGGGTTTTGAGCGAGAATGGGTTTGAGATTTTGAAGATGGAGAGGGCGGATTTTTTGCCGGAGGGGGGGGAGTCGGATGTGGAAATGCATTTTTGGATTACGGCTAGGAGGGTGGGGTAGGGGGTGGTTGAGGGGTGTTGGGGTAAGGGAGTGAGGGAGGGAAGGAAGGTGAGGGGGGGAAGGAAGGAGGTGAGGGAGATGATGAGGGGTGAAGATGTGTGTAGGAGGTACCTCTACCGACGGTATCTAAATCAAGAAATCCAAATCCCTTCTTTTAACATATTCCTTGAATGGTATATTAGGTAGTAGAGTCAGTGCACTAGTTCGGAATATCTTTCATATACCTACCTAGGTAGGTACATACACATACCGGCACTTCAGAAACATCATGAACACCACGTTTGTTTGTTTCTCATCATTTTTATTTTTATTTTGCCCGTTCTATTATTTGTTAAATGTCCTGCTTCAATAGGTACATACACCATTACCAAGACCGCAATACCCCAATCCAGCAAACCCAGCACAACCCGGCTCAGCAAACACCAAACCCCCCATCACAATATTATGCTTCCATTCCATTGCATTCCATGCTTTGCTGCCTCTGCCTCTGCCTCTGCCTCCCACTTCACTTCATCTTTCGCAGCTTCCCACCACACCCCCCTTTGTTATTGGCCAATTGCCTTTTCTTTCCATTGACTTTCGCATCTTCCCAGCACACTCCCCTGGTTAAATAACTTCGAGATATAAAATTGCCCGATATTGCAGCGGGGAGTTTCCGCGGGCGGCAGAAACTCCCCGCTGCAATATCGCAAACGAACCGAAGTCCCGTTGTACCATTGATTTGATATGCCGGGGGGGCATATATTAACCCAGTCATTCCCTCCTCACGGCGTCTAAGAACCTCGCCGTGAGGATTGGGAGATGACTGGGCTCCCCTGCCTCTCTCCACTGCAATATCTTTCGCATTTTCGCAGCACACAACTCGGCTTCCAGTGTCTTTCCCTACTGCAGAGCAAGTGTTGACACAGCCACCCCCCTCCCCCTCCCCACGGCGTCTAGGAACCTCGCCGTGAGGATTGGGAGATGAGCCACCCCCCTCCTCCTCCCCACGGCGTCTAGGAACCTCGCCGTGAGGATTGGGAGGTGACTGGGCTCCACTGCCTCTCCCCAATGCAATATCTTTCGCATTTTCGCAGCACACAACTCGGCTTCCATTGCCTCTCCCACCGGCGCTCCCCGCTGCAATATCTCAAGTGCATGAAAGACTTTAGATCTCATATTCATCCATCATCTTCTGCATCATCCTCATCCTCATCATCTTCTTCGGCACTGCTCCTAGCTACAGCTACCAATTTAGCTTTCTTGCTAGGAGTATGATTATCGGCGTCGGACATTCGCTTACTCCCCGAACCAGAACAAACACTTTATTGTTCCTTTTGACGTGATGGTGTTGTTTCTAGATAGGGATAATGGTGAGATCATCAACAGATCTAGATCCCGTTGATCTGCAGGGGAAGTGGGTGAAGTAAGGGAAGCAGGTGAGGTAGGTGAGGTACGTGAGGTAGGTGAAGTACGTGAAGTAGGAAGGTTGATATCGAAAATTCCGACATCTAGCGATGGAGAGGGAAGAGTAGAGGGTATATCGTATCGGTAGTGCGTTATTGATTTTCGAAAAGTTCAGATACTCCAACTTAGGTATCATCATCTTCTTCTTGGTCTTCAGCCTCAAAGCCAAGATCAAAATTGATCGTGATATCTTCTTCGGTTTCGTTTTCCCTCTCCCTTTTCTTTGTTTTGAGGTTGAGGATCGGAATTCTCGAAATCGGAAACTTTGGACGAGATGTTCTGATTTATATCGGAGTTATAGGTTTCGCCATGGTCTTGGTTGAGATCGATGCTATGAGAGGAGAAAGTGGAGAGGAAATGATGGGAGAAGAAATGATGATAGATGTGCTTGAAAGGGTTGAGATACATGTGACTGATGCGACAGTAGATGAAGGCTCTACGACGAGAGTGGCGTTAGTGGTGGTAGCGGTAACATGAGTGTTGGTATCATGATACTGTCGGATATCTTCTGTGCTAGCGATCAATGCTAGAAAGCTAGATCGAAGTTGAGATGGGTGAGCATCATGGCGAAAATTGGTCTGTATGATCGATGGTAGGATGAATAATTCTGCCTTTGAAAACTTTGGTCGACGAAAGAAAATTCTGAGAAAATCGAAGATATGATGGTAGTATTGGACTGGGAATACATATACGCAAAATGGCAGACATGTGCAGCCAATATTGGATGGTCAACAACGTGAGGAATGCAAATAAATCACCCAAGAAGTGGTAGATTCAAGAAGAGGAACTTTCAGTTAAGCTCGAAGTGTTGAGGACTTGATGAGAATTATGTTGGGTTGATAAGTTGAAAAGAAGGAGATGTTGGGCTTTGGTGATAGTATGATCTGCGATTGTATTTTGAGGATGATTTGGAATGTGCGGGATTCTTTAAGACCTGGAATTTCAGAAGCTCGCTTCATATGATATTTAATTTGGGTGATGTTTAGCCCTAATTACCTAGATAGGTATTACTCTATCCTGACCTACAAAATTACATTGACTAATCTGTTTTATTCTTATAAATATAGTATAATTTCAAACAAATTGTCCAATAGTCTGGACCACTAGAGAAATAAAAGCTTTCAGTATAGATAATACGAATACGATTGGATGTTTCAAATGGTAGAAATTTTCTAATTGGATCTAATAATCAAGAAGTCTTGCATCTTCGAATCTGATTGTGGACTATTGGAAGCCCTGGTTTCAAAATCTGTATTAGGAATTCAAGGAGCTTCAAGAAATACCAGGCATCAAAGTAGTGTAATACAATTTAAGGTCATTACTATTCAGATATCTACTTGCAAAAAACTAAGTATATTCCCGAATTTGAATCAGAGAGAGACATCACAGAAGTTGTCAAAGCAGTCAGATCAAGGCAAAAGGTGAGGCAATGAAGTTATATTCCAAGTACGAATTAATCATCAAACATAAACCCCTCCGAATAAGAACCCCCAGACAGATTAATTACACCGCAGCCATGTTGGGCTGGATTCCAAGCCACTGGTCCAGAACTATCCGCTCTCATGGAAGACCATGATGAGGGAAGTCGGATTGCTGAGGGGGAAGCTGTGCTGAACCGGGAGCAGCGCCGGTAAAAATCAGTTTACCTTGTTTCGATCTAGATACCCGAGGAAGGCATCATGTTTAGCCATTGTTGCTTGGGCTCATCGATTCCGAAAACTTGCCCTACAAAGCTGAAGTTTGTATGCCACCCTCTTCCTGAGATCTTTCTTGCCAGGATCCTCCCTTTCTTCGTACCCCTCTCATCTGACCAGTAGAACTGGCATACCCGCTGTCGTAACCACCGCTCAAAGCCGGTGTGGCAGAGCCGTCAGTGCCTCGCAGCTGTTCAATGAATTGGTGTACAACTGCGAGGCACCGGTGTCTAACTTTGTTGGAAGATCGAATCATGAACGGGAGCAGCCACAGGATGTCTAATAGTCCGGACCAGCAGACCAGGTCTGAGGCAGAAAAATTAGGATCCGACTCCTATCTGCGGTTGTAGCAGAAAGGAAGGTCGTGTCTGTTGTAAGGAGAGAAAGAAAGAAGGGATCAAAAATGGCGTGTCGCTGTCTTCGATACTTATTATCAATCAGTATGATTCGTTGGATCTTGGAGTGAATAATCAAAACTTACCAGCGTGACCCCCAATATCAGAATATCTTGTTCTCTTTAATTTGGTCTGAAGCCACTGCCAAAGTTGTTGTTATCGTAGCCCGTAGCCGTGACCATGACAAAGTTGAAGGTTGGTAGGTTGGTATCGAAATGGTATTTGAGTTTGAGATCCATCTATTTTTTTTTCATCAAAAGAATCAGCAACTGTAAATCACTTGAATTAAAGGAAACAATTGCCATCAATCCAAAAATAAGAAATGTTGGAATACCTTTCAGGGGTTTTGTCGCTTCGATCGGACTTTTGTTTATCCGAGAATAGGAGAGAGTTGTTGAAGGAAGTTTTTGAAAACAGAATCTAGAAATCAGGAAGAAGAGGAATAAGAAGACAAAGAAAACTCTGTAAGACTAGTAGAATTAATTATCACGCCATAACAAAGATTGAGGCTGTGTCCAAGCGGGGGAAAAGAGCCCTCCCCAATCAAAAGGTAGCATTGGAGCCCATGGGACTTCCAAGGTTGCTTTTGACACGGGAACTTGCTCATTTGACATGGATCTTGGCACTTGCCTAGGTACCTAGATCTTCCAGGGTTTTCTTCAAACTCAGCTTTGGCTCCCGTCCATCTTGTGATTCAAAAGTACCTACCTATCAAGTTCAAGTATCAAGATTGGTCAGATCTCCAACTTCTCCTATCAAATCATCAGATTTTATTGTAAGAATCCACTCGGTTTTACTTTGTCTGCTTCTTCTTTATTGTGGAAAGCACGTTTGACTTACACCAATCTACAGGCTGAATTGCTACCAGCACTTTTGTGGACTTATAAACGCGTGGAAGAAGGTCCAATTCGCCGATCTTGGGACTTTCAATATCCTCAGATGAATTATCAACCTTTCAATTATTGGTTGTTCATAGAGTAAGCACTTCTCTTTCCCTATCTGAATTCCTCCAGGCTGTCTTTGATGATCAATCTGCGTGGAAACTGATTGTAATCGCGCTGATCTTTCACTAGATTTTGAATCTCCTCCGCAATTTCAAGTTCAGGGTTGCTTCAGCTCAGAAACCTGTTCGCGGACTCGTCATTTAGTTTCTATCCTCAATCAATAACGCGACAACCTGAAGCACAGTCAAACTTTCCTCTTCACTCTCAGCACATTCTCGCCGTATCCTCCAACAAAATAAAATCTTCAAGCAGAGCACACAGCCTTCGGTCTCTTTCAGTTTCAGGAACCATTCTGAATACTTATCTTAATCGCTCATCGCTCGCTGCGTGACGTACAATTCACCGTGGATTGCTGCTGCAGAAGCCGAACTAGCATAAGCTGTGCAACCCCAGGTTTCACTATTCACTGATGGGATCGAAATTACTTCTGAAAATTAATCTACAAGCCAGTGTGGAAGATTGAGGGAGCCTCGTTTGAAACTGTGGCTGTCAATTTCTGGAAGGCAAGGTACGTTTTCGCGACTCGTGGTTGACGGCATTGATATCATGGAAATGACCAAGCTAACGAAATCAACAGATCTTTTCGCAAGATTTCTTCCCTACTGTGTTCGAAACATTGTCTCTGGCGAGATAGAATAACAATTGGTCACAGCCACAGCAAGGTCACATCTCAACTGCGAATAAGCCTTCAGCCAGAATGCCGTTGTTCTTAACTTTAATCATCAACGACAGCATCGAACCTTCAACTCACTCTGCGAGATTACGAATGGCATAACCGGTCGTAAGTTATATCCATCTCCCAGAAGGCAATAACCCCAGCTAACCATTTTAGAGGTCAAGAAGTAGAAGGCTATTCGAAAAGAGCTTTCCTCGAGCAACAGTCAAGGCTCTGGATCCCTGGGCAAGGCAGCGGCTCTAGCCAATGCCAGAGAAATCGCCCGGGAATCAGAGCTCGAATGGCTCATAGCCTTGGTGCTCGAACTCTTGAGGCCACCACTGACAAATTATGCATTGATAACATATTGTCACGGTTGCCAGCAATGAAGCTGGAGAACCCCACCTTCATGATTCCCAAATTCAATCACCAGGAACTTCACCATATTCCTAAAATACCACATCAACAATCCCTATCACTGCAAAGCTCAAGGTTGTAGCATCTTGTATCTTGGAAGATACGTTGTTTATCTTGAAGCCATAGGTATTTTGAGGGCTCGGGAAGGAAGAGGCCGCAGAAGCACTTGCTGCCTTCTTCGGTAGGTGCACCTGCCATTGGAACACTCTTCCAACCCACGCTCAGATATGACCATAATGGTCATGGCCATGGTTGGTGGACAACCAATCATTGGCGGTCGTGCGATCGCAGCACTTTTCACCAGAATTACCGATTTAAGCCACCGACCTTGGAAAGATGGAACTTATGATGAGATAGGAACCAAACTTCCCAAGTAAAGTTCTTGGAGCGATTAACTATCACCCCAATTGATCAATCTCGAGGTCTCGCTCCTGTTCGTATTCAATCTGCTCCGTTCGCCAAAACTCGTCAAGATATATAGATTCACAAGAGAGTTCTATCTTTTCAGTACGAGGGTATGGCTACCAACGGCACGCCACGTCTGAAGAAACCGGAGAAACTCAGAAAAAAGCCCAAGGCTTTCTTGTCTATCTGTCTCTGCTTTGGTATCCGAAGCTCATTGTTTATCCTGAAGCCATAGGCGTGTTCATAGGCAACGGTCTACGACATCACGACTCTGAGTAGCCTTGGCCCGTCCTCCAAGGCTACTCAGAGATGGTCGGTGTCAAAACGTGGACAGATGATGGAATTTGGTATGTCCTGTTAGCATCAGAACGACGCAATAGGCTTTTCAAGGCCCAAAAACAGAAGTACCTGTTTACAATACTGCGTTGAAACGTCGTCGTCCAAATTCAAGGGATGTTAATCCACAATACTCAAGCATGCAATTCGCACCACATCCCGCAGAATTTCGAATTTCGACCCCCGAGGGATTCTATCGTTGTCAATATCTCAAAACTAAAGGATCAGCCCTTGAACGACGCAATAGGCTTTTCATAGCCCATACACAGATGCCCTGTGTTGGATTGTTGATGAGAGTGACGGGCTTTACAATTCAACAACCTGCCAGAACCTATTGATCTCAGCCTGCTGAATAGGGGAATCTGTAAAGCACGTCACTCTCATCAAGATGGATGGAATAAATAGAGGAGAACCAGTCACCAGTCCACCAGAACGAGAAACAGATTTCGGATCGCGACAGGATGACAACCCTTTCGAAGATGAATATTCAGACAGCAAATCGTCAGACAACTGCGATTCGGGGGAGACCATTTCAAGGAATGTGTCTCCTCCGCACATTTATTGTACCGTTATGTCTCATGAATATTCAGACGGCAAATCGTCAGACAACTGCGATTCGGAGAAGACCGTTTCAAGGAATGTGTTCCCTCTGCACATTTATTGTACCGTTATGTCTCATGCTAGAATTGGCAGATCGAAGAAGCCTGGGGGCCCAACGCTAATATGGAACCTCTTGGTCTTCGTCACAATGGCTCTGCTCATAAGTCTAGCTCAATGAAGTTAGAGGGCACTGAGGACTGTCCTCATTCTCGCTCACATTCTGGTTTGTTTCCCGTCTTCTTGCCGTATCATTTCATTTTGCTAATAAAATATAGAATTGACTGTTTTGTGGAATGGTCACTGGAAAGGACAGCCGGAACTACTTTTCCATGGGTCGTTCCCACTCGATTTCCTTCGAAAAAAGATCAACTTCTCTACCAACTTTCACTCTACAATAGCTTGCTGCTTCTCGTATACCTTCTACAGAACTACCCAATGATGGAAAATTCCTATAGGCTGTGGTGAACGTGATGGTGAGGCAGAAGGTCTAAGGTGCAGAGGGTTTGGTGGTTTGGTTCGGCTTAGTGGTGGGCTTTTATGGTGCTGAGGATATCGTGGTTATAGTTGTACTTGTATTTGGTATCAATATTAGATAGTAATAAAAGCTGTTCCATATAGCCGCCCTGGCATTCAAAGATTGTGAGCGTGACAGGTAGGTACTCCTAAAATCTATCTCTACCTTATATGGAAATAGACGTGAGGAAGCTAATAGCATTGGCAGATTCATCAGCAAACCCTTTTACGACAACCTTTCCCATTGGAAAACTCAGGCCACGAAGACCCTACATCTGCCTCTTCCTCGGCACTCGAAAATCTCGCACAACAAATTTACAATATACTCTCTGTCTCAGAAACACAGTCGACTGGTGCCATCAAAAATTCTCCCGTCTAGTATCGTCAGTCGAAGATCTAGCACTCCTTCCGCTATTGGTACCTGATACCCTCTGCTTGGATGGTCTTACCACCAAGCACTCCTCCTGAGGATCAGAAAGCGGAATCTCATGTAGAGATATCCTTGCAGAGAATCTTCCAGGCTTTTGTTGGATTTCATCTCAATGATCGCATACAGACTCTCCAACTCGATGCTGATTACTCGGGCGATGGCGAAACCAATACCATGGCATCAGCTCTTCCTTGGCCACTCATACTCGAATTGTACTAGCAACTCATAGGAACCAAAATGTCTTGGTTAATGGAAAATTCTTTCCGCAAACACATATACCGATACTACTGTTGGTGATGCTGCTGTCGATACTATCGATATATCTCATCATACAATTTTCACACCATTCCAAACGATTTTAGCTTTTTTGCCTGAAATAATACGTGGGGGACCAATGTATACGAAGATCCGCAAAATGTCTACCTCCTACACGAGGATCAGTTGGAACATCCGAGATGAAGCCAAATAGAAGTGGCCCAGCCTCATCGACATCCACTTGGTGTCTTGGTTCCAAGCCAGTTTTGATCATGCAGTTGGTATCAAAAATCTCAACTATTGTGCGGATTTCCTTCAAGAGAGAGCCCAATACTGGCACTGACCAAGATTGAGCAACTCTAACACTCAAACATTCCCGAAGATGGAACCTTCTTCCCCGCCGAATCCATCAATCGCACCAACGAAGAAAGTTTCTCGCTAAGAGAAATGATCGACGCCATGGAGTATATTGCAGAACATCCCTCGGTTTGTGAAAATGGACTGGGAAAGTTAAGGAGGCATGAATATATTTCCATTACCTCTGCTCCCCGCAGAGGTCCTGTTTCAAGTAGTTGAAGAACTCCTTGCTAATGACGACTACTGCACAGCCACATCTGTCGCCCTAACTGGCCGATCGTCATTAGCAAGGAGTTCTTCGATCAAGACATGGATCGGCAATACCGAGAGATTCTAGAGGCCAGGCAGAAAATTTACGAGTGGGACCTTGACACTACCATTCGGTACGTATCCACTGATGAAATATTTCCCCCAAAATACTAACACATCATCAAACAGAGATGGGACTCCGACCCCCTTGTTCTCTGCCTTCGAAAGTTTTATGACAGAACAATCGAAAGCAATCGGTGTGCCAAGACGCGCAACCACGTTACAAAATGGACAGTTTGAAAGCGGGGCGCAGTACCCCAAATGAATTTGCAATATGGGGGCAATTCCATTACTCCCCAGACAGCAGCAATGGCCGCAATCAATGCAGAGCAGCCGCGTTACAAAATGGACAATATGTAGACAGCGTGCTGGACTCAACCTCGCTGTCGACGACGAGTTTGATTACATAGGAAATTCAAATACTCACATTTGTACGTATCCACATCCACATGCACATCAACATCCACAACCTCGAACCTGCAAAGTTTTTCTGCAGCAAAGAGCAAGGCTACCAAGAATCATGACTAACTTTTCTCCCCGCACCATACAGAACAATCCGCGGTCTACCTCTTCGGAGATGCTGGCTCGGGATCTCATTCGTTCGCTGCGTATGAAAAACGACGACTTCCATACAGCGAATGAGATCCCGAGCCAGAACCAGCGTGGAGATACTCCACCGAATATCCACACGCACGATGATTATAACCAATCGCCATCGTACTCGGTACGCGGAGGTAGATAGGTGGCACTGCGGCCTCGATGCCGAAGACTTCAAGGGTGTTGATTTGAATGGCTTGGGAACTCGCCGTTTCAATTGTGGGCGAGAGGAAATTTGAGGAAGTGTTTGTGTATTAATACCCAGGTTGTTTTGTATAATTAGATACCAAAATAGAGGGATATGTCTGAAAACCAAAAGCGTGAAGTATGTGCTTGCAATGTGTACATTTCCAATAGATGAACATGAGAACTCAGTCCGTCCTATTATCCTTCGTGAAACCAATAGTGAGTACACGAATACATGAAACCCTTTCAACCTTCCATAAATCATCATAATTAATCCAGCCTCCAATCGATTCTCTCCAAAATCTGCAATCTCGTTGCCTGATCTACTTATCTATATAATGAAGCATTTCGTCAAGGTGTTGAGTGTAAAAAGAACTACCTTGTATCCAAGCAATATTGTATCAACTTTCATATCGTTCCATGAGTACATATACACCACTGTTGGACTCTTTCCCATTGATACATGAGATCATTAGAAATTCATACCCGGATGAAGTACCAAGGTGACGGTCATAATCTTTGTCAATAACTCTAGAAGACAGTAGGTAGATAGGTCATCACACCGGAAATAAATATATTGATCTCTTTGGCGAAAATATGGTACATGAAAGAATATTATAAAAGTTAAAGATGGTACTCCAGTCTGCCAACCAGGCCCCCCAGCCATGCTAACCTTTTCCAGCTCTTGGATATCCTTTGTAAATATAGAACCTAGCGCCATTGTATGTATATGTACGAAACCATTCCAAACTCCCAATATGATACTTATTCACAAAAGACTCCATCAATATTATTTATTTACCACCCATCTTCATCATCCCAGGAAATTTCTTCCTTATCCTTCTCATCCTCTTCTTTTGGAGCAACCTCGTGATTGTTGCTAGTACTTCCACTAGAGTTTCTTGAATGCCTATTATCAAGTACAGATGATCCAGCACTAGCGGTTTGAACAGGTGGTGCATTAATCAGCCAACCAATTCCACCAGCAAAGGTACCGACAGCAGCATCTCGAAGTTGATCTCTCTTCCTAATCAATGTTGGTCCACTTGAAGTTCTAGTAATAATTGAAGATGGATCAGGACCATCTGTTTGCATAGGCATATTTTGATTGTCATTCTTCGAATCCACACGTTGTGATTTTCCTCTGAACATAGAGAGTGCGGATAAACCCGTTTGTGCACGAGTGATACTTTCTTTTGAGAGATCAAAGAAGGATACAGGTGCTTCTTCATTCTTGTTTCTCCGAATGTTCAAGGAATTGGAATGTCGTCTGGCAGGTGTAGCTCCGAAACCACCGGGCATGTTAGTATCATCAGCTTTTTCATCCCAAGCTGCTTCTTGCTCTGCCTCTTGTCTCATATGTGTTTCGAGCTCTTCCTCACATCTGCGATATGTGTTGAGAATCTCTTGCAAAGTCTCTTTTGGCGCCAGTCGTAAAGCTTGAGCCAAACAATCCATTCTCTGTTGTAGATGTCTAATCTCCGGATTTCCACTAGTATTACCGAGGTGAGTGGCTCGTGTTGTTTTAGCGTTCCGACGATATTTGCCTGCTTGTAAAGCTGCACGCCATGACCAATCATCGATCCTCTTAGGTTTGCATTGAGCAAATAATCCCGTACTCCTTCGCTCAAGATCTGGACTGTGACAATGTGCTTGGCGACCAATGTCTTTGAGGCGGGTGACAACATACGAATAAGCTGTTTCGAAATCATCTTCCGAGAGAGCGGTATCAATACACATACTGACTACACGCTTTTCAGCAACCTTCAATTTTTCTTTCAGCTCTGAAGCATCTGAAACAGCCAAGTTCCCATCTGGAAGTTGTAAGGTCAAACCGGCCTTGACCATTTCTTGGCCCATGCGTACAAAATCATTGATTTGGGTATAGCTTTTATCATTCTGTTCGAGTACCTTGTTCAAGATTGATAAAGGATCACCGTGTACACGTAAATTAACAGGTAGGAAAGGTTGTCCTTGTTTTAACACCAAGCTATACTGGCCTATCTCGTCCGTAACGAGAACGAGATTGCGCAGTTCTTGAGCTCGAGAGTGACCTCGTATTGTATCTGGAAATGCATTGAGACTGGCAAAATAAGTTAGTATTTTATGGAGAAAATTCCAAGCCGTGTACCATGTTCCTAGCTCCCCCCCGTCAACCTACGAAGCAATCCTCTTAACGGCCCCAAAGTTTGATTAGTCCACATTGTTCTTCGGTAAAACCAGCCATGGTATCAACTCTAAGTTCATACTTTGACATTTTCAGAGCGGACCAATCAAAAGTGTTGACTGATATAAAAATCCTACTTCCGCAAAGGTTGACGGATGGGAGGTAGTTGGTTGAAGGTTAGGAAAGAGGAGGTAGTAGATCTAGGAATATTACAAATATAGAGAAAACTTACATGTCATTGCATTTCTTGACGCCACCTCTAGACTTGTTAGGGTTTGTGGCATTATCGTAGGCGTTCTCGGCTGCGGTAAAAATTGCACTCTGCAAGAGCTCTTTCGATAAAGGTTTTTCGGGGGAGGTTTCATAAATAGATTGGGCAAGGGTATATCCTAAATAAAAGGATGTCAGTAACTAACAAGACATAATGCCGACGTGAATGAAATGACATACGGGTATTGGCCAGAAGAATTTTGAAAATTTCCACTTCGATGAATTCTTTGGAAAGCCGGCCAAAAATACCCCTTCCATGATTGGTAATTGTGTTTTCCTCGAGTTCCTCAGCTCCCCAACTCCGTAACCATAACAACTCATTCCTCATCTTGTTCCAAAATCGATCTTCATTGCCAGGACGATGACTAATTGCGGAGATAAATCCCCTAAATGCAATCATCTGCTCACGTTCATCCTGAAGCAAGGCAAGCTCCCCGGCTCTCTTAACAGTGCATCCCTCTCCTACTCTCGTAAGAAGATATGCACTGACAAGTAATGCCCGAAGTAAATTGATGGATACTTTGTTTGGATTCGTCAAAGTATTCTTCTCTTCTAAGTGATCATTTCTAAGATATGTTGCGTTCTTTAGGGACAAATGATCACTTTCCTCGAAATTGGGTATAGGAGTTAGGATGGCAGCAGCTGCCTCTAATGAAGGCATCTTATCGAGATCGAGTAATCTGATGATTCGGGAAATAATTCGATAAACACCTGTCAAAGCCTCCATGGTACTTTCAGGGATGAGATAGGCGGTCGCAATAGCCGCTCTTGCGTATCGTTGCTCTAAATGACGTTGATCTTCTTCGTCCAACCATACCGTTCCATCCCCAAAGCCTCCTAGATCTACATCTCCGGGTCCATCCCATTGTTCAATAGCTTTGACGGCTGTCTCCCAAGATGAGCCTGCTTCAGCAGTAATCCATCCAAATACCAATTCCCAACCAGCATATTTATGGTTTATGATGCCCGCTTGTTCCAATGATGCTATTGCTTGTGGCTGCGCTGTAGATTCATTCTGAACCTTTCTTCGCTTCCATCTATTATCTCCATAAAGCCATGGTCCAACCAATCCACGCAGATCCCGCCCTACGGAGCCATCCTCCTCGCCCGATGTGTTTGGATGCTTTCCTGTTTTTGAAAGCAAGTATTTTGTTCCTTTCATATCATCCAAAGTTTCAAATTCATCTATGGTGAAAGCTCTTTGGGCTTGCGGGTAGTATTCGTAATTGAGACGGAGGAGGGGTAAAACTGTAGAAATTGTCCAGGTTCGTAGGTATGATGAATAGGATAAGAAAGGAGTCAGCAGGTCTGGGACTAGATTGAGTAAACCAGTAAGTCGATCGATTCGCAATGCTCGTTGCATCAAAAATAGAACCAGATGGTCTCCGGGGACATCCACTGGCGCATCTTTCCATAATAGAGGGAGAAGGTTGAGCTTCCGTTGTTTCTTATTAACTTCTGCAGTCTTCATTCCCTTAATTCCACTCAAATCAATTGTATCTTTAGAGTCATCGACTAAATTTCCCGTTACAAGATCTTGTAAAAACGGGACATAGTTGAAGGGTTCCAAACATTCTGGCAGATGGGTAAGAAGTATGCGAAAGACAATCTCGTTGCGTAGCACCTTTCGATATCGCGACACAAGAGTTCGGAGAAGTCGTAAATCCCCTTTCAAAGTTACTTGCACAGCGACCCAAAGGACCTTTTCAGGATCCAGATCTGTATTTGACATGGCTACACTTGAAATCGTGTATTCCTGAAGATGAGGATTTGTATTGCGATGTGATGGATCAAATGAACCCGTAGTCAATAAGTAATAATTGTTAGGTACGGTAACCTTGGGGTCTGAGCTTCAAAAAGTTCCACCATATTTATTATCGCCTAATATTAAAGGCACACATGCATCACACCTGCCCATCCATCACACCCCTGCTCCCATGTTCCACTAGCGTGAATTGATACTTGTAGTTGAACATCACATTTACAACCTCACCCCTCTAAACTTCACAATCGAACACAAAAGATGGCATCTGGTTACGGTCTCAGTGGGGGTATGTGTTAAACCATTTCTTGTACTGAATGGCAGATACTGGTCATTTTGAATTGACTCAATGGCTAACAAATGATTCTCAAGGTCCTTCCCGATGCTTTCCCTTCTGGCAAGAAGTCCTAGCTTGTTACGTCGTCAATACCTCTTCAGAAAATGATGCAGGAAAGAGATTGTGCGCGCCGGTGTTAGAGGATTACTATGAATGCCTACACCATAAGAAGGAGGTTGGTCTTCATCCACTACGTTACAGGATGGGATTCGGCAGCAAACCCTTGAATCGTTCACTGACTCAGTATTCCTTTTGATTAGCATGCAAGAACAATGGCAATTCAAGCCGCATATCATAAAGCCGAACAAGCAAACCCTCGAGATGATGCGCCAAAGGCAGGAGTAGTCAGGAATTTGGGGTTATTGAACAAGGAAGAAGATACCAAGAAGGTGCTGGGAATGAAGTGAGAGTACTGCAGGCAGGATTTGAGGGAGGTTGTACATTAAGAGCGATCATGATCAATGCCAGTACTGTTAAAATCATTTCCATGGTGTTCTTCGCTCGAAGCGCATAACTTGAAATGGATACTGGTGTGACTGCTTTCGAAGTCCGGGGGAAGGAAGTTAAGATACCAGTTCTATAGTGGTGAGTTGCCTATTTCCCGGTCTCTTGCATTTCATTTGTGAAAAGCTAGAATTTCTTGGTGCTCTGGTTTGGAACGCATCAGTCATATATTATATCTCTTTGGAGTACATGTGAAAATCAAACGGCGGACCTTACGTTTTATAAAGTATTCGGAGGTATTTACAATCCAATATGGTTTGTTAATATTTTGAGCTAGGGCTGTACAAATTACAAAGTTAGTTGAAGGGAACCTACCCGGCCAATATTTGTCTTCTTAATTCATACCTGAGCTCTACTGAGATCTGGTCAAAGATTTTGTCCGGACTTTTCGTATCTTCTTGTGTTTGATTCCGGAGACTGTTCCTCTTCATAAGAGGAACCATTAATATCAATTTTCCTACGCGTATGATTTTTGTGAAATCTAGTTTGGGCGCATGGCAATCATTCTCATGGCTGGTACCTAATCAGTAAAGCAATAAGCGAGAGAAGGGGGAGTGAAGATTGATGACATTGACATTCCCATGGGGCCAGCATATAATCTACCTTCCTCCAGCAGATTATCAAACTCCTGATACCTTTGAAGGTCTGCTATATTGTCAAACATTCGGTAGATTCCGATTCAAATTCCTCATCAGCCGGAGGTCGAACATTAGATGAAATTTGAAGGAAGTAGGAAAGTTGAAACATGAGAAAAGAAGATTCCGTGCAACTCAATCTCATCCGATAAGTATCAAATGAGATCAAAATGTAAGGAAATGAAGTCTGAATCTACATGGTGTAAGTGAAGTTCAAGATTGGTTCACGTCACGTCCGATAAGTAAAGTGAAGCTCGCGACTTCCTAATATGGTAACTTCTACTTTTACAACTTCTACTCTGCCATCATACGTTATTTTCCAATCCAATTTGATTCAAATCTCATTTCATTTCTTTCCATTCACTCACTCACTCACTCACTCAATCACATCTCGCTTCTTCATTTTGATGATTTACATCAATACCAACGTGAAAAGATACTGTAAGGTTAACTCTCGCGATATCATTTCAACACCTTCAATATCCTCGAATTTCAATCTACTATATCTATCGATTTCATCAAGATGCCAACGCATAAAGGAATAAAGTTGCAGATAATTTCACAGTGGGAGTTAAAAGTACATCCGGAATTTCCTCATCCAGAGAGTACTCAATTTACGTTTCGATCGCCAAAATTGGACAAAGAAGCTTTCGGAGGTCATGGACACTCACCAGCTACAAAATCCAGTGACAGCAAGGCCGATCGCATACTTGGTAGACAGTCTTCAATCATCTCCGTTTATATTCCATCAGCATCAGGTAAAGACTCCTCAAGGCCAAGAAAAATCAATGCGCGCGTCTCTAATCCTAAGCTAGGAGCTCGATTTTTTGTACGTTACAATGTCGTAAACGCGGCAGATCAATGTCCATGGTTCTACTTCAAATTATATATGAACGGTCGGCACATTACATCTTGGGGAACAAATACGAAGACGCGACCAAGCGGACAAGTTATGAGAGCGTTGTTTGAGCCGGATGCAACATGGGACTATAAGGAGGGCAAAACAATTTACAAGAATCCAGGCACAGAATATAGACCATTCTTTTTCAGTCAGGAAAATGGAGACCGTGGCGCCGCAGAGGATGGTGGTCTAATCGAAGTCAAGGTTTTTCGCGCCCGTGGCCGCAAGAGAAGAAATCCCAAGCTAGAGCAATACAAAAATCAGTCAATTTATGGCGTTATGTAAGTATTACACCGCATTCCCGTTGTCTATAATGTGTGCGATACTCCCCAAAGTCTTTCCCAACTGACATCATCTAGTATGCCTACCCATGGACTTATCGAGAAACCTCAAGATGCAAGATATTACGACTGGCATCTCAGGGATGCAAAGGACAGTCCATTTGCCACATTCAAGTTTCATTACAGAAGTTGGGATAGTCTTCAATCGTTGCATCTTATACCTTCCGACCATCCTAGGATTCTCGAAGCTCAAGTTCCAAGTATGGCCAGACACTTAATGGGCCCAAGTCAAAGTATGCCACAATTGAACCAAACACCCGAATCACCACATACTCCAATGAAGTACTTGGGCAAAATTTATACTAGCGATCAGGTACATGATTCTCTTCGAGCTGCCTATCCTCCGCTCGATCAGAATAGTAGCCCTCATTCCGCTGACCAAAAACTACCTTGGATGACGCGAGCCTTTGATATAAGACGAATGGGATCATCATTGATGGCCAATAAGGATCATAGAGATGCATTTATTGTTCCTACTTATCCTGCCATTGAACCTGATCCTTTCTATACATCGGAGCCAGTTGACAGAAATATCGAGAGAAGAATTATGCCAACATCAAAGTTCTCGGCATTATCCATCGACGGAGCTGGATCAACATCTTCTCAAGAATGGTTAGCTAACGATTACAATCATCGGCCTTTACCGGAGGTACCGAGTCGAAATTCATCAGCAGCGTCCCGTGGTTCGGCAGCATCTCGTGCGCCCTCTATTACACCTTCTTTACTTTCTTATCTTGATAGAGATCAGTCATCTCCAGAGCCAATAGTTGGAACTGCAATTGAGGTTTCTATTGACTCTGATGCTTCTGAGGAATCTATTGAATATGAAGATACCGAAGAAGAGTATTTTGAAGACGATTGTAACTTTGAGGGTTTATCAGCTTTGTCACCCCCACCTCCCAAAACTAATGTATGCATGCAATTCATTTTCTCCTCCAATTTGTCCTTTTTCGTTCTGTTCAGCCTGTAGAAGATCACAATACTAATTACTTGCGGGAATAGACCAAGAGACAAGGAATTATCTCATCGTCGCCAATTGAAACCTCTTTCTCTCTCCCAAATGTCACTCTCCGTAAACCCAAGCGTTCACCAAATAAGCTCTCCCCATTGAAAATCCCGGAATCAACGAATCAAGTTATTCATGGTGTTTCGTATACTAGCCCAGAGAGCGATGAAAATACAGGAACAATTTCCCTCACTGAATCAGAATGGATGCGTCGTACCCCGTCTCCTGTCAAAGATTGTCTTATCGAAAGACTATGGAGCCCAACACCAGAAAGAAGAGAAAAATCCGGACTTCTAACGCCTGAACGAATGGCCGAAATGATGGAATTAAGTGCAACAGAGGATGATGATTCAGAAGAAGCTGAAAATACCCAGACTTGGTATTCGGATAGAGGACTGGATGGAGGTGCGGTAGAGCTTCAGGCTATGGATCATCATAATGCTGAGAAGATCCAAGATGAAGATGATGGAAATGTCTTTAATGATTATGAAGTTAATGCGATGAACATGAGGGAAGGGAAAAATGGACATGGGGGCTTTGAGAATCGTATGAGTATGATAGAGGGGAATTGGATTTGAGGGGTTTGATGGGTGAAGTTCAGTGTATGAGAGTGAGGGATCCATGGCATGGAATGGAATGGTGGAATGTGTGTGATGAATGATGTACATGTAATACTAGGTACCTAGATAGCTGATAAATTGCTGTGGCTATGATTGTGGCTGGCCAATGAGATAGATTACCTACCCAATGATAAATTAGTTTCTTGGGGGAAAATCACGAGAGAATGGGTATGGGTACGGGTATGGGCATAAGAAATAGATGTCCTGTTAATGATCGGTTCGGTAGTGATGACGATGATGATGATGAGAAAAAGGAGGAGGAATATCGTAATCTTATGAAGGATATATGGAAGCTAGGTTGGGTGAGCTGGGCTAATCTGGGCTGTGTTGGGCTGGTGCGGCGAACGTGAAACCGAATATGGAAATGGGGATGGGAATGGGATGGGGATGGGAGGATGGAAGGATGGAAGAATGAATGAATGAATTTATAGTGGAGTGGTAGTAGTAGTGCTAGCTGGACTGGAGAATGGGGAATGGGGAATGAAGAAGTTGAACTGGATTAAACGTCTTTTATGTGAATAGAGAGAGAATGGAGAATGGAGAATGGCCGATGGTCGATGGATAGGCGGGTATGTATGTATGGATGAGTAAGAATGAATGAGTGAGTATGAATGAGTGATGCAGGCTAGGCTGCTATTACTTACCTACCTACTTAGGTAGGTACTGTGGTATGGTATGGTGCTAGTGCCAGTGCTAGTGCAAGTGCCAGTGGTAGTGCAAGTGCCAGTGGATTATCTTTTTTTGATTGATGGATATGGATGTTTGGATGGGTGGATGAATGGAGAAGTTTAGGTTGATGGGGGTTTAAGGTGTGAGATGAGATGGGATGGGATAGGATGCGAGAAGGTGTGTGTCTGTGTATTCTATATTTATATTTTTATTTCTATGTATATGAGGTAAGATAAGGTAAGGTACCTAGGTAGGTAGGTAGGCACTTTTATGATGAGTTGTAGGTATTGTATTGTAGGTATTGTATATTTATTTGATAAATGAAATGGAAATGGAAATGGAAATTGAAAATTGAAAGTCTCATCCCATCTCATCTCATCATCTTTTGAGTAGTACTGGTACCTTATAGAGTAGAGTAAATTCCCTAGATAAAGTATGGGCGGAGAGGACTAGGTGGGCTTGAATGTTAAATGTTAAATGTTAAATGTTGAATCTTATGAAAAGTTAAGTTGAGTTGGATTGGGTTGGGTTGATTTGAGTTCTGAATTTTTTCTTGAGAAGAGGGAGAAACGAAGGAGGCGAAGAAGAACTTATCTTACCTTGTATAATGAAGAAAAAAAAGAAGTAAAGGAAGAAGAAGTTGGTTTTGTAAATATTTATATCCTCTATATACCGGAGTATATAAATAGATAGGTAATAAGATAAATCAAAGTAAAATAAAACAAGATACATGATTTTCATCCCAAGCATCCCCGTCTACAGACCTAAACCAAACAACTAAAACCGAACTGACTTCATTCCAAAGAAATGAGCGAGTGTACCTACGACCTAGGTAGAGAATCTTCTTAGTGCCCATATTCCATCAATATCCCAGCTCCCATGTTTCTGGTCAAAACATCACAACGGTTACACAGCAGGAGCAACCAACCATCCATCATTTCCGATCCTGCCTACCACAAGTAAGAATCCACGTAATCGCAGCCGGCCACCCGGCCATGAACCCAGTCAGGTATGTGCAAGTAGAATATGGTAGATAGATAAGGAGGGACTCACTGGGCGCCACAAACAAGCGTTCGTCCAATGAACTATAAAGGTGCGTCTGAAGAGAAGGCACGATGGCTCTGCTGTGCAGGCAGATAGCACTGGCATATGATAACTTCTGTCAGAGTTCCCTGCTCCATCCGGCTTTGATAATTTTAATTCTACACATGCTATGGGAAGCTACGGAAGTGTTCAGTATATTTCTTGTTCATTTCCATCTGTATAGCCATCTATGACCTATCTCATTGGTTCTGTGTATTTTAGACTGAGGGAAGACAAGCTACTGAATTCCCATCCCTTGGCCTCATTTTCATTTCCAATTTTCCACTTTGGTATCATAATCTCATCAGAGAAGCTTCTCCATTGCTCCCCTAATATCAAAAAGAATGTACAAGACCTACTAGAAAATAATCAAGTAGGCAACTAAGCCGATACAAATGTCACAAGAACAGCAATCCTCCCAATAAGCTTGGAAGACCAAAATTGGCAAAGATCCACGGGAACCAAACTTGATGTGATGGCTAGGCAATATTGTGTAACTGATCCAGAGGTCTAGAGGCATATCCTCTGCGATCAACCTGGAACCCTGACGTCTGAAATGGATTAAAGGTATCATCATCGATAGAAATTAGAAGGCACAGATTACAGGAGATTCCATCACCAATATACAAGATTTATTGGATGGAGTTTGATGCATCCAATCGAAGCCACGCGCAAGTTGCAGCCAATACATGACCTATTCCTTACCAGCTTGATGTTTCGCAGTGAGCCTCTCCCTGCCCAGGCCCCCGGAAACTTTTCGAAAGATTAAATTTAACCGCGCTTTCCAGCAATCAATAACACCCACCGAACAGTGAGAACTCCGTATTGGCTTTCATGCCTGAAAATTATGCAGCCTCCACCATTCAGAAAGGGGGGTGCGCTTGGTCTTCTATGCGAATACCCGCGCAAGGAATCCTTGTCATGTCCCTAAAACAATCACACGCGGAAAGGTTTGCCGGTGGCCATGTAGAGCTAATTAATTCTCTAGACCACTGATCACTCTGTGAGCCAAACCTATCTTCGATGGAAGGTACAATGATGCGTCGAGTCCATGGCACTAAGCTACTAACCAACTCACGTTTTTGAATATGATAGGTGATGTGATAGACTTCAAGTATTTGAGTGAATTAAGAACCTAGGGTCTGAAAGTCGCATCTGATTTAGTACAGGTATCGGTGGGGCGCAGATGCATGATAAAAAATGAAGATGTGGAATATTAACCGGCGCATATGGTTGTTGATCTATGGATAGCATTCTCCGGAATGTGGAAAACATGTTGACTAGAAATAAGTTGTCGGAATGCAACTGCCATCGTACATACAGCATTCTGCATTGAAATGCAGAAAGGGTTCCAACTGCTGGGAGGTCCTGCTGATAAGTGGGAATTTAACTCACTTGTGTAACAATGTCAGGTATGCGCCGGATAGGATTTTGCAGCATCAGGTAGCATACACCCTTGGAAAAGTTCCTTGGATACTTTCATAGTATGCTTTCTTGATGGGAATCCTATCAGCCATTAGTGGCGGATTGGTATAAAGCAGTAAGTGGCGTCAGATATTGTATTAACACCCAACACCATAACGATCAAAGCGCCGATCAGTTTCAAATTTTGTACAGTACTAACGGTTTGTGCCGTTTAGTTCGGCAGGAAATATGCAAGCAGCCATCCGGTTACCAAAAAAAAGATGAACTTGTACTACCACGGAATCTTGCAGCAATAGAGTTAGGCATTAAATAACTTACTCACAGAACACTGATGAAAAGATCTGCAGGGATTTCAAATTTTTGAGGAGTTGAAAGGAAGAGAGCTATGACCTGCTAAAAGTAACAAGTGCAATATAGAACGTGAGACTGATCTGAGCTTCCTTCTTCGGAGTCTCTGGAAGTCAATAATTATAATAATGTAACGCTCGGTTCGATCATTGTAACCAACGTAATTGTTCGCCGGTATATAGGATACAGAGCTATATGGCCCTAGCTTTCAGGAATTCTCCGCATTTCGATTACCACTTGTGAATGGGATGATATATAGTGACATCAAGCGTAAGTCTTATCTCCCGTTTTGATTTCAGTATTTGTCAATAAGAGTAGTTATATATGAATAGAAATTTGTTAGACTAACCTATGATCTGATAGCAATCCTAATTGGGTGCCACAAAGTTCTTCTCGCTTCGCCAAAATCGCAAGGAGAAAAATTAATATCTAATATGTAGCTTGACCGCCTCAATATTTTGGGCTATCTACATCACTCTTGCATAGCATATGCAGAAGCTACAAGTCAGATCAAATTTCTGAAGTGCATCTTGACGATGAAATTTAGGCCTCAAACGTACATAGCAGTAAGACAAGAAGAAAGCGGTCAAGTGTTAGAATGATGTTAAACAACGCGGAGCCCCGAATCATCTCGAATGGCTTCGGTCTCTTTGTCACAAATCATTGTGTGATGCCAATGCAAGAACCATTTTTCGAGATGAACAACAACAATTCCTGGAGCGTAAAGTCCTATCCACCGGACGTGAAAGGCTGGGAGCAACAAGCTGAAGGGTTTGTAGGAGTCGTCGAAAACTTTCCACTGGCAAGTAAATCGAAACGTACAGAGGAGCCCTGAGGTTGAGACTGATACCAAACAGATTCAAAACGAATCTGGTGACTTCTACCAAGATACGACACCGTTTTCCCAAGACAACGCAAACAATCCCCAAAGAATGCGAACTTATGCGGCCATACAGGAAAGAGAACAGACAAACAAAGGACGGTCATTTTCGATTCCATTACATTCAGTGCCTAGCATGAATCATGATCATGATTCAAGTCCTACGCTTGGAATAGATTACTCCCAGATGAGCATAAACCAGGGACGCGGAAGCTTTACAGATTTTCAGAACTGCAGAAGTTCAACACAACCATCAATGACCCAAGTGTCTTTCTCTTCCAATACTTCGACAATCGATGATTATTTCAGTAATGACAACACAAGTACAAGTGCAAACTATAAGGATCTCTCCACATTGACCAAAAGCTCACCCAATACGTACGAATCTATTAACTCGGAGTCTGCTGTTGCGCATGATGGGACAGGAAGTAGTTGGTGCTCGGACGGGAGTGATAGTCACATGGACAATATCAACAATCTCGCAAGTGAGACATCAGGATCTTATGCGAGTTCGTACTTCCACGATGGCCTTCCTAGACTGCAAGACGGACAGCAGGATAATTTTGCGGACCTTTGGAACGATACCTATGAGCCAACGAATAATTGGCCCCCCAATCCGTTGACTCCGAATACTGTTAAACCTAAAGCTTTAAACCTCAATGCATCATTCGCCTCAAATGAGTCTATAGATTCCGCCACCACTATGTCTTCTAGTCAAACATCGGCGTATTCGTCATCAGAGTCCACTCCGATCGCAAGTAGCCCAGAAGATACATCAAGCCCTTCTCTTGCAAAGGAACAATCGATGGTGGATCAGTCGTCTCAGCCACGTCCTCGACATATGCTTCCAAGTTTTAGACCTACAAAAAACAACGAGGCGGCACTTGAACTCTCCCATGATAGGGTAATTCCAGGTAAGCCCAATGAACCTCGGATGGTCACAGAAAGACGGGTGAAACATCAGCGCACGAGAGCCAGCACTCCCGTTCTTAGCGCAGTTACAAATACTCGCAGTCATACAATCATCAAAAATGATGTCGATATCAAGGATTCTACCGAGCCTACAACACCCCAGAATGATATGGTTGATGATATATCTCCACCAGCCATTAGTAATACCCTGCCTCGCAACAGATCAGAACAAAATGAATTTTTGGTCAACTCAAGGCAGGCCGGTATGTCATACAAGACAATTCGTTCCAAGGGAAAGTTTACCGATGCAGAGTCCACACTCAGAGGTCGCTTTCGAACTTTGACCAAAGACAAGAAAGATAGAGTTAGGAAGCCGGAATGGACTGACAATGATGTATGTAAATTCCCCGACTTTGCGGCGATGGTGAGACTAACACTCGCTTGTAGTTACGACTCCTGAGACATGCTGTTAAACGACTTGGGCGTAAAAGTGATGGTTGGGCACGAAAAGTACCGTGGAAAGAAGTTGCAGAGTATATCGCTGACAATGGGGGATCATATCGATTTGGTTATGCTACTTGTCGAAAACGGTGGGATGAGCTTGAAGGTGTTGATTAACTGGTATGAAATGGAGTGAGTGAAGTTTCCAGAAAAAGCATCGCTGATTGGATAAACGATTATTGATGCTTGGAAAGCACGACGGTATGATTTGGATACAATGGATGACTTTGGATAAGATACTAGCAAGTGGTCGAGAGTCAGTTGATTGGTTGTAGGCCCATGTAGAAAGGTAATACTAGGATGACTGTGTGTTATGGTTATGGTCCAATGAACAGATACTTTTACTTATTTTGAGTTCAAGCTGATATTTATGTTATATCTTTCCATCTATTAGCTTGTCGAAGGGGCTTGAAGGCCGATATGATTAATTGTATTCCGAGGTGCTCCAATTGTCTCGAGGACATCAACAAGGATTCCCTCATCCTTACGAATAGCATTCCATTCAGTCTCACTCTTCACCAATAATGTACCAGCCAGAATAGTCCCGTTCAGAGCAACAGATCCAATGGTATGGCCTTCGTCATCTTTGATTGCAAGTCCTTCTGATATTCGCGGACATAGCACGATGGACCTATGGGTAAATCCAAGGTTGTAGCTGATGGGCGATTCACATTTATGATTCACAGAACATGTAGTTTTCATCAGTTGGCAAGCTTTCTGGTGTAACTCTAGGTAAGTGGCATGTAAATTAGAGGGTTGAATGTTATCCGAGAGGGATGCGGCAAAGTATATGAATGGTAGCTCTTGGTAAGTGTCAGCAATGGATTTCCGAGGACGTAGGGCAATTACCAGGTGCAGGTATCTCAGTGAGACGGTCTATCAATGGAGACCATTTCAGATCTTGACCTAATCCTGACCGCATTGATTCGACCGGGAGGAATTGTATATGTCTGTGGGGCTGCGATGCTCCAGAGTGGTCTCCCGAGTTGAAGAAACCAAACAATTCTTCTCCTTCATCATGGTATGATTTTAAACAATCATATGCCGCCTCGAGATCTGCCTCTTCCAGTAAGTGTGTTTGTTCTTCGAACTCTTTTGTTGCGAGAATGAAATGATCCGGAATAACGGGAAATTTATTGAGCACAAGGTTGTGCGAGCCAATATTCGCGACAAGCAATGACTTGGGAGGGTTGAGAAATGGATCGAATGGCTTTTGAGGGGTATCTTTAGGTTTGTTTGACTTGGGTTTATGTGCCAACGCGGGAGAATATCGTAATTGGAACTACATTGACAGCGAAATTAGTAACTATCACTGATGAGAGGGGTTCATATTAAAGCCTTACTGGCAATGAATTACAATGTAAAATGGCCAATTGAGTCGGGAAATAGGTGATATCACCAGCAACTTGAGCTGCTTTAAATTTCTCACGAACAAGAGTAGGTAAGTTCCTCATGGCTGAAGAATTGAATCTCGATTGAGGGACAAAAGTGTAGGTAGGAAGGACGTTGACCTTAACCTTAGATATGGTGTGAGCTTCTGCTCAGACAGGGTTTCGGTGATCAGATTACCTAATCTCGTAGAATAGAGACCGGGAATCACACCTGAGGACAATATCACTTGTTATGGAATACATACCATAGCATTGCTCCGTATACCTATTGAATGTGGAATCAGAATTGTGAATTTCAGTCCAACCCCACTCATATTCAATGGAAATTCGAAGTCGAATGAGATGTTGGAATTTGGGGATATGGATATCAATGTTCTAAAAGAATTGGAAATTTGGAATTCATTGATCGGGGCATCAATTTTCTGAATGAAACTGGACGAGAAGTTTCCAATTTTGGGGGGGATATACTCACTTGTATTAAAGGAGATATTGGTTCTATTCCCATGTCAAGGTGAAGGAGATGGATTTGATCTCCTAGGGACCATAGATTTGTTGCATTTTTACATCTTATCCCATCAAGCTCGACCATTCACAATATATCTTACACAGTGTCTAAAAGGAAAGTTCCTTCATAGTATTCTAAAATTATAAGATTCAAATTCCAACGTTTGGAAAGAAGTTTGAGGCACAGTAGAGACAACATGGTGACTTACCAACCACCAAGACCGCTTTCCTACCTGAAAACACAAATCATATTGTGACCTTTTCCTCCGTTTTGAATTTCACGATTCCTAAGTTCTCATATCATTTTTAGCTCACGAAGGTCTGGAAGGAAGCCATTTCTGTTTAAGATCCTGCTAACGTGGAAAAATGGAAAAGATACATTACTTACTGCTGCAGCACCGTGGCATACATTCCGTATGCCTAAGCTATTCTCGAGATAAACAACGATGTGGGATTATAATAATACCCTGATGTCTATGATAATTCCTGGAATAGTAGCAATGTTTGATGGTGGCTTAGTAGCGAACCCATTTGTTACTATATCTGAGAGCGTCCAAGAATTCTCCCATAACCAACTGTGGGCTGTGCTATCGTGGCTATTCACACAGTCCCCCTCTTCGTCTATAAGATTTCAAATATCATATATGAATCATCTCCTTCACATACTTGGCAAGATCAATTCTCCTTGGCAAATCTAAACTCAGCTCACAATCTCTTCTACCTTAACTCTACATTCAAACCTACCGAGCTCCTCTTGATAAATATAAATTCACTCCGAACAGTTCCAATCAAGAACGGCAAGCCGATTCATCAAAACTTACTACCATCTCAATCATGTTACCACAAGTCCCAATTCAGCTAGATGTCTTTAGTACCAACCCGGACATTCAGATAGCCCCGTTGATCTAACCCCGCAACAAAAGCCATTGTTGGGAGATTGAAATGGAATAAGTACCAACAAGCAAACCTGATTGTAGTCCTTCACACGTTTTCTATATCAACCGCCTGTTATAGTTGATTGGGACGAGTTCAAACACCAATACAAATGCCAAATCTCCGAGATTTATTGATCGAAATCCTGGGAATTGAGCGCTGCTAACGAACTACGTGAGAGAGTCATTTGGGGGCAGTCAAAATTCATGGATACTGGGCAGGCCTCATCATCTGAACCTTTTATCGAGATTTTCATATTTTCTTTCCTTTCTTTTTCTGGCTTTTATTTCTGGCTTTCCTTTTCACGTTCTTATTCTGTCACTTATTTAAAATTACTTGAGCAGAATATTTTATTTATTTTATATTCCATCATCTAAAAATACTGCTTATGACTAGTGACGCTGTTCAGATTTAATAACGAACCGTGTGGCAAAACCCCAATGTTCTAGTAGTTCTTCATAGCACCTGCAATCCCACTTCCACGTCAATGTCCCCTATAAGAATAGTCCAGAATTGTGACAACGTATACCATCTCTCGCTATTTGTTTTTATCCCTCTATTTTTACACGTTTTTATATTTTAAATCATCTGAAGAACATCGTGATATGAAAAATCACGACTGCTTTCGAAACCACCAATGTCTCTAGTCAGTAAAGATAGTGCGCTTCTGCGGCATACTATATTTATGTCTAGAATATTCCCAAGAATAACCTCCATATTCTTGGCTGATCCAGTCTCAGACCTTATTCTAACTAAATTTTCTTATAACTAAGTCTTGCTATATACTACTACCTAATGAAATATCTTTCTGTGGCTGCACTTTCGACCAACCTCGTATATCTATATATAAATACTCAAAAGTGTATATATATGTCTTTATCCTTATCCAAATTCCAATCAAACAATCATATCGACTCCTCATTCAGACCCGATCAACGTTCTCTCCCATATATCCACTTTCTTCCACCCAAACAAATCAAACCCGCTTATTCGATACCACTCACCTTGTTCCTTGCACAATGCATAAACAACTATCCCTCTCTTTATTCATCATCCTCTTGATGTCTTCAAGGCTACTTGCTCACAATGTTCATCGACTCGCAGACGCGGTCCCAGCCATCACCGCTGCTTCCATAGGGAATGAAGTCGATCGATACTATCCTGTTGCGAGACAAGACTCTGGAGACCATTCGCCATGTGAGGACGGTAGTGGCTTTGTTCTCTGTTCGATCAATCATGAGTTTGACAGACTCGTTTGTACAAATCCGCTTCCACCTGCGGCTGACGTCGATAGCGATCCTAAAGATTCCCGCAGTATATGTGCCGATGCTATAACCCAAGCAGCCTCCGATCAAACCCATGTTACGGTCTATATCTTTTATGATGTAGATGATGATTGTGATGATCTTCGCAAACGCGACATGGATAACGCAGCGACTGTCGGCCAGAATGATGCTAGCCCAGCATCTATAAATCCTAAGCCTGTTAATAAGGGATTCAACTTGTTAGGGGGGCTTTGTCAGGCTTTCACCTTTGGCCAGAGCCACAAATGCGATAAGTTCTTCGAAAAACGCGGCTCGCAATTGGCCCCCTTGTGAAAGTCTCAAGCCCAACAGTCATGAAAGGTGCCACCAAGATCTAGGCCTTGACCTTTCATTTTACAAGTTTGATAAGATGGATTAGGCAACTGGTGGAGAGTTTCCTGATGTGCACTGGTGATGGGATCCACAATAATGCTGTTGCGAATGGGACATAGGGAGGGATCAAGTTTCTTTTGGGGGGGGTTACCTGTTTTGTTTTTCTTCATTCATTTGGTGTTTATTATGGCATTTTGCATCTTTTTTCCCACTCATTTAAGATTATCTTGGCATATCATTTTCCAGGAGTTTGGTACTTGGTCAATTAAGTTAGGCTATCTGTGACAGCTGTGTCACGACATTCATTTCATAGCACAAAGATATACTTGTGTATTTTCCCACCTGGTCTTTCGTTCCTTGCATGCTGAAATCAACCTCTCCGGTCATATCTCCGATAACAGTGAAAGAACGCAAGCAAGCAAGTTGGTATGCTAACAACCAGTATTTCCATCACATCAAGTCATTATTTGATATACATAAGTATAATGCAACACTCCCCGCATTCAATAATGACCGGGGGTCCGCATTCTTCAGCTCTTTCCCATTAAACCTTGGACTCCTGCAGTCAGCGTCGTATTCGGTATAAATAATCCTTTTGTGCCGATCTATGGCGGCCTATTGGGACAAAGTTGGACAAAGTTGGACATATTGGGCGGGTAATCAATCCTTGTCGGTACATAAAGTTCATCTGAGCTGAACTATAGCTACTTTTTTTATTCAGATTTGAGCTCCGAGATACATGTGCGAAAATATTACTCCAGGATTTCAAAATACTATATCTTGTGTGATATACACTTCAACTACCTCAATTATGACCATCGATATTTGACATTGTTTAAAAAATGTATTCACAGTACTTCTCGTTCGTTTTGCTTATAGCCATCTTTCAAAATGTGGTCTGCGATCCAGTATTTTCAGGGAGAGTACTCGAGAGATCGACCGATCTACTATTAAGTTATGATTATATCATTGTAGGAGGAGGAACAAGTGGGCTCGTCATTGCGAATCGACTGTCCGAGAATTCAAGTAATTAACCAATATCTCACGATCCTTCATCTTCCACCTAAGTTTAGAATACTTTACTGATACCCAGCAGATACAACCGTCCTCGTGATTGAAGCAGGAAACTTGTACGTACCCCAACCCCAAGAGATTCCCCAATTCTAACACAAAAAAAGTCACAAAAACGAAGATTTCATAACCATCCCCCTAATAACCACTGCCAACCTTCCTTTCCTCGGTACCGGTCCCCGCAATACAATCTATGACTACAATACAACGTCAACCCCACAGCCCCATCTCCTAAATCGATCTATTCCCCTTTCAGCTGGAAAAGTAATCGGTGGTTCGTCCGCCATAAATGGCATGGTATTCATGCGCGGAAATGCAGCTGAGTATAATCATTGGGAAGAACTTGGGAACCGTGGGTGGAACTGGGATGAGTTGTTACCTTATTTTAAGTTGAGTGAACATTTTACTCCTGCTGATGAGGAGGAAGTGGAGGAGTGGGGGATTGGGTACGAGGCGGATGTGCATGGGGAGGGTGGGTTTGTGGAAAATGGGTTCTCGAGGTTTATTTGGCCGAGTACTAGTACGCTCTCCATTTTTGTGTTTATTCCTCTGATGTTTGGCTGAAAATCTTCTTTTCGAATTTGGTCTAACCAATAATCCAGAAAACTTCCTAAATGCCTTCCTCGAGCTCGGGGTCTCCTACATCAAAGACTCCCTCTCGGGCCTCAACACCGGCGTATTTTTCTTCCTCCTTTCCATAACTCCTGATTCTCAAGAGCGCAGCACATCTCAATCCTTTCTACCCCCAAATTCACATCTTGAGGTTCGTCCCAATCTGCATGTTTTAACTTCTCATACTGTGACCAAGGTTCTCTTTTCTACTTCTTCCAACTATTCATCTAGACACTCGGAAGAAAAACCGCGAGCTATAGGAGTGGAATATGCATCTGGAAAAGATGCAGAAAGGTATACGGTCAAAGCAAATAAAGAAGTCATATTATCAGCAGGCGCTCAAAGAACTCCACAATTGCTCCAGATTTCCGGGATAGGACGTCGGGATATATTAGAGGGGTTGGGTATTGAAGTTATAGTAGAAAGTGACGGCGTGGGAGAGAACTATCAAGATCACTTATTGTTTCTCACTTTTAGCCCTGGTGTGTTGTTTCATCAGTTTTATATTTCTGGTCGCCAAACTGTTTGAACGATAATGCTAATTTGAGCCGGTGTGAAGATCCAAATATAGAGGTCCAATATGGAAATTTAAGTACGAATGCTACGTGGGCTGCAGAGATGCGGAAACTATATGATGAGAAGAGGGAAGGTGAGCTTTTTTGTTCGATGTTTCTGAGGAGGCTAATGGATAGTCTAACATAAACTCATTACTAGGACCATTCACAACCCCCTCTGGAAATGTTTTCTCTTTCCTTCCTCTGGCTACCATTCTAAATAGCACATCATCCGATGCCCTTGGCTCTCTACAAGCCCTGGCTGAAACTACCAACATATCACAATATCACCTACCCTCTACACCACTTTCCGTTCTCGCGGGCTATAAACTCCAACACGAAATTCTTACCTCTAATCTCCTCGCTACCAATACGGCGCACATGGAAATAATCGTCGGCGATACCAAAATAATTCCTGCACTCCAACTTCCCTTTTCTCGTGGCCGCGTCTCCATTTCATCTCCTTCAACTTTCGACCCTCCACTCCTCAATCCAAATTATCTTTCTCACCCCATCGATCTCCTACAACTGACTCTCGCCTTCAATTATACCCGACTGATGCGCACCACATCCTCCTTAAAATCCATCTCCTTCACCGAGTCCTATCCCGGTCCAAGCATCACTTCACAAGCACAGATCCAAAATTTCATGCGAGAATCAGTATTGAGTGAGAATCACCATGTGGGTACCGCATCGATGATGCCGAGGGAATTGGGTGGAGTGGTGGATGAGAGATTGAGGGTTTATGGGGTCCAGGGTTTGAGAGTCATGGATGCGAGTGTGATTCCGATGTTGGTTGCGGCGCATTTACAAGGGACGGTTTATGCGATTGCGGAGAAGGGGGCGGGGATGATTTTGGAGGATGGGATGTTTGAGTGATGATGATATTAAGTGATTTCTTTTACGGTTGGGTGACTATCTGTATTATCCGTTCTAAGTGCTTAAGAGGGACGAGGCGGAATCATTCGAGAACAGAAACACTCTAGAGAGTAGCATTTACGTTAGTAGACTCGACGCAGTGAATTATTCGTCGCCTATTACTATTCACCTAGCTGCCTAGCAAGTACCTATGTAAACATCTTTTCAAGATATTTAAGAAGTCAAACCATGACAGTAAATCAAATCTAATAAGCAGCTACCAGAATTTTCAAGATCGCACTTGGAGGTCATGTGTCGAAGATCACGAAATAACCCTTGAAAATGCGTGATCGAGTAAGCTTGGATGAATTCGGAACATCCATCGCATGCTCAAACTAACATCTAAACAACAGTAAATGAAAAAAGACAACAAAAATCATCATAAGTGACAACAATATTATCTAATTAGATGATACTGAACCTTTTGGCCTTTTTTGTGATCTGGATGAGAAACCCTGGGGTTTTGAGAGTGTATACCTCATTATGAACTACACAGTAGGTAGACGTACACCGGCATCAAACATGAAAATGATACCGTCCCTGTTTGAATATCTTTGATATGTAAAAGCAAGCAAGCAAGCAAGCAAGCAAGCATACAGCGTATTCTTAAATAACAGATAAAAGGTAAAAGATCTGCATCCCCTCTCTCATCTCATTCACTAGCTAGTTACATACCCCCAAAGAACATCCGCGACTTTCGAAGCGGTCCTGAAAACTCATATGGTTGAAATCTCGTGGTGAATATTCCGGAACGTAATGAGGTTGAATTGAATCAACTTGAATCAATTTGAAAATGTGAAAAGCCCAGTCTAGCATAGTCCGTTTCCAGCTTACCCACCAGCCGAAAAGAAGCAACAATACCAATAACAATGATAATGATACCTAATAATAGTGACCTTCCTCGCCTCCCTCCTATCTATATAAACTGCACCCCCCACCCCCCACCACATTTCACAACCCCAAAGTAAAAGTTCTGCAGGAAAAAGACGCGGCCAAGGAACTTCGATTATATATCACTGTATATGTGTTATTTTCGCAAGGCCCAACCAGAGTGACGCATAAATCCATTCTCTTTTCTCCCAAAGAATTCCGTTCTAATTACGGTTGAAAAGGGGAATCCAATCCATGAAGATATTTGAAATAGGTGAAGAGAGCGCGTGAGATATAATAATATTTAACAACAAAAATGAGTTAATGATGACAATAAGATAAATTAAAATAAGAAAAGAAAATGGCTTATCCATACCTCCCTAGGTATAAATGAATATGAAGATGAATGAAGACTGGGAGATTTTGGATTAGACTCTGGAGTGTAGGAATTTAGAGGATGGATTTATTAGATGAATAAATCCATAGATGGATACCTACTTAATCAAAAGACACCCCATGAAAATCCTGTTCGAAGTCTGGTTTGGGTTTAATGACTATGATCATAGAAGAGAGATTGATTAGGGGTTTGAAGTTAAACTTAAATAGAGGAAGATGGAACTCCTCCTCCTCTTGTAATTCACTAATTTCTATCTGATGCTAATGTGCTGCGTTAGTTAATAATTTAATCTAATGTAATATAATGTAATAGGTCCAGGATTATCGAGAATTCCAATCTAGCTCAGCTGAACCGATGTTAGTAGGACTCAGAATCCCAAGAATCCCAAGCAATCTAATTATCAGCCTCTGCCTCCATCTCTGCTATTATATTAAACAGTCAAACCCCCCAACCCAACCCAACCCAACCCTCCCCACCACCACACCACAATCAAGACCCCCATATATCAACCGCATATCACATATCACCGAACCCAGAACCTTCCATATACCTATACCTATACCATGCAACACAAACACTCCAAACACTCCAAACAATCTAAAGCTAGGTAGCTACCAGTTTCCCGGCATTTGTTATTTCCTACAAAGGAAAGAAAGAAAGATGGACTTGTGCTTGTTTATACTTATACATATATATATAAAATACATCTAATCTCCTACCCAAAAATCCACAAAAGAAGTTCGCGAGAAAAGGGGGAGTTCGGCGACAACGACAATGACAACGACAATGATAAGAATGGGAATAGGAAGATATCATAACATCAGACACCAACCCAACCCGATCCAAACCCAAACAAATTCGCCCACCGTAGACAAAATAATGAAATAATGAAATAGCCATCCCAGTCCCCGTCCCTGTCCCCGTCTCGAGCTACCATGCATAGGATACTTCTTACTCGGACACCGTGGTATAGTTGAAGGGTTCTGGGGATGAGAAATTGAAGTCTTTAAATAATGATTAGAGATGGAGATGGAGATGAATTTGGATGAGATTCTTGCTATTCACTTATCTATCTTTTCCTCGTTTTCTTCTGTTTGGTTTCGTTGAAAGGGGACAGGTGTGGATTGAAGATCTAAACTGGGACTGCTTATAAGCAAGGTCCTGAGCTAATACTACGCTAGTCTAGTCCCCATATGGCCTGATAAATCCACCCCTGTTACTGAGTCTTGAGGGTATTGCGTTATTCACTCCTACCCCTCTTACCCCTCCCATCCATTCCCCATTCCCCATTCCCCATCCCCCAATCCACTTGGGACTTTGAGATTCCGCTTTAGTTCCAGATACCGATACCGATACCGATACACCGCAGAACCCATTAACTAGCTAGCTATATAATAAGCCACCACCTGTATCGAACTCACAAAGCAAAGACCGAGAATACTTCAACTCGATCAATCTAGAGATCAACTATTCTGACCAAGTGATTTTACATCCCATATAAATTCGTAATTCGTACTGAGAAACACTCCCTTCCTAAACCCCCGTCTATATCCTTCCGTAGATTATGAGTTTTCAGTACCGGGTATGAGATGGATAGATATTCTGCAGCACAAGAAGCCCCCAAAAAAAACAATAGCAACAATAAGAAAAATGTGGCGATGATCAAGATATCTCCAAGTTGAGCTTAGACTTAGACTTAGACGATAGACTGCGCACTCCGCTATATCCGCAATACTAACTTACAATCCCTAAACCTGCAAAAAAATCCCAAAAGTCCCAGAAAACTTTACTCTATCGAGTCAAGCTGTAGAGATGTCATTGTATTCCCAAACTGAATCCACGGCGGACATTTTGAAACTGGATATTCGGTCCAGACTTTGAAGATCCAGGAACGATATTTCTTTTCTTTTATGTGCAGCTTTGGTATTCATCTAGTAAGGTACCTAGTTGATGAACTACGAGGTAAGCGGAGTAGAACGATATTACCTGGTGAATCGAGTGAATCGAGTGCGGGGTTTTAGACTTTCAGCTTCTCCTCATGTACGGATTCTCTTCCAACGAAATAAGATAAAAATAAAACAAAACAATCCAATACAATATTCAGAATGTTCTTGAAAGAGGCGGAGCTCAAGAGTTATGTAATAACGATTCACTCGTATAAATTGTATAAAAAAAATCATTCAATATCATAAGCACTCAAGTAACCCATGACACATACAAACAAACAAACAAACACACGCACATACAAACCCCCTTTAGAATTCCATTCCTGTTCATTTAAACATCGGTTTTGCGATATTTGAAACCCTCATCGTTCTGTTCTCGAATGCCTTCAAAAAAAGGTGCTCTGAGTATATTCACGTTGAGGAAATATTCAGGGGAAAACGGAAAAGAGGGGAGGAAGTGGCTAATATTAGTTTGGGAGAAAAGACGGGAATATTCAGAGAAATCATATAGGAAAATCAAACCCAAATAAAAAGGTAGCAAAAATCAAATACAACGACAATAAAAGTGAAACGAAGTGATTTCCCGACAATCAAAAAAAACCAACCTACCTAGGCTAGTTGATGTGGGAAGATAGAGACAGAGATGAGAAAGAAGAGCGGAACAGTGAGTGCACTTCCAAAACCGAGCCAAAACATTGTTATGTTTTGGGATAGATAATGCGGAGGTAGGGTAGGAAATCATGTTTTGATGAAGAGAAATGAGCTTTAATGACACCTGGCTATCGTAGCACCTTTAAAAGTAGGACGTTTGGAACTCTCCATCTCCCTCTCCGTTTCCCCCTCCACTCTTTTCAAAAAGATGCCATTGCATTCCACGCCTATTCCATGAAACTACAAATGGTAAATAATATTCGTTTCCATTCAAGCACTCATTCCACCATCGCAAGCATAGACTGCCCCAGTAACAAAGGAACTTTCCTCACTCAACAAAAACGCAATAACTGCAGCAATTTCCTCCGGAGTACCGAGTCGTTTGATGATAGCAGAATCATATTTGCCCTCGGTAGGATGAGTGACTTGAGCTTTTTCCATCATGGGCGTGTTGATTGGACCAGGAGCCACAGCATTCACTCGAATATTCCTGTTGCCGACTTCTTTCGCGGCGGAACGAGTGAGGCCAACAATTCCATGTTTACTGACGACATATGCACTGGTTCTTGCGAAACCTGCAATGAAGAATCTTGGATGAGCATGAACTCAAATATCGACTTGATGGGAGATATGAAGAATGTAACTGACCTTGTGTACCTGCCAATGATGCGACATTGACGATACTTCCACCATCTTCAATGTTTGATAGCTCAGCCCTCAAACAATACATCATTCCAGTTAGATTGACCGAGATGATTTTATCCCACTCCTCATCCTCCAAGTCTTGGACATTGTATGCTCCATAACGCTCCCCAATGATTCCTGCACAATTTGCGGCACCATCCAGCTTGCCAAATTGTGTCAGAATGCTATTGATCCAATCTTCAACCGATTTGCGATTTGAAACATCAACGATCGAGCCCATAGATTGTGTTGGAAAGACACCTGCCATGACAGTCTTGAGAGATTCGCTGGATATATCTCCAATGCAGACAATTGCGCCACGTGTGCTGAGAAGCTTGGCTGTGGCGAGACCAATTCCCGATGCTCCTCCGGTGATGGCGATTACTTTGCCTTCCATTGACATGATGTTATGTTATGCTATTTGTGTTTGTAGTAATTGTGGTTGCAAATAAACAGAATGTTTCTCATAAGAAATCGACGTTTGAGAATAAAAAGAACATGATAACTCGGGTTCTTTCAATATGAGGGGTAGGTAGCAATGGTGCAACGGTAGGAATACCCGTTTGAGCTGCAAACATCATTGATGGAAAATATATATATATATCACGGGGACTGACATCGATATCGACTTCGATTGGATAATATTGTCAGCCCTTGATGATAATATATATCAATATTCATGCTGGTCTAACTCATCCTCATGATTTTAAAGGTTGTCGTCTGAAGGGTATTTTGAGACATTTTGATGTTCTTGAAAGGAATACGGAGTACGAGGAACCTCACCATCTTGAGATATTTTTATGAAACATTTCATAATATTAGCCTTAACCTTAACCTAAAATTATGCATTATGCCAATCACGCTAACCCCCGCATTTCTCGTCTCATGACAACATGCCATTGACCAGACGAGAAAGAACATGCATGGGGTAAAGGCATTGAGCGTAGAATTCACGTCAATACCGCAACGAAAGTTTTGGTCTCATGGTCTCACAAACTCTCATGATCACCGATTCTTTTCTTTTCTCCATAGAACAAAGCTCACAGCTCACACAGTAAGCAGATTTTTCATTACAAAACTATTACTACTATTCATCAGCTTCATCATATGAGGCTGGAATAGTGGTGAATGTTTTATATCTTCATTTCATTTCCTCATTCCTCTTTTCTCATTCTTCATTCCTCTCAATCTTTCTTAACTCTAGCTATCTTTTGATGGTACTTTGATGATACGAGTACATAACTACATGCAAGCCAACAGCGACCATGCGTTACACAAACCTCTTTGAGGCTGCATTTGCATTTGCAATAGCGGCGACGACTGCACAAGCTTCTACATTAACCCCGCCAGTTGTACCTTTGATTGTTCGGAATCCATATCTGAGTGCTTGGTTAGGACATGCACGAGAGAATCCTTGGGAACATTGGCCTATATTTTGGACGGGTGAAGAGGTATGGAATCTGAGGATTTATCCCCACCATCAATCTTCGTCACTAAAGCCATCCTTCATAGATTGGGTTCTCTGTACTTGCTAGGGTCCCTCAATCTGATACGGTTTACCCATTGTTAGGTAGACCTCATGATTCATTAAGAAAAACCGGGGATAGGTATGTTCTAGAGCTATGCCGACGGCATTTATTGGATGACCTATGGCGACTAATTCATACATAGCTTCAATGTATCGTATCCGACGTTTCTTGGTACTACTTTCGATGCATCAACTACAAACCTCACATATAACATCCCTTCACCCTCTAAATACCAAGATCCACTCGAGGTGGTCCTGTCCTTCCTATCTCCAATTACACCGACTTCTACCTTTCGACAATCAATACCTGCGGCATATTTGACTGTGCATGTTACAGGTGGATTTGATCTCAACGTATACCTGGATATAAATGGATTGTGGGTTAGTGGTGATAGAGGCAATTCCATTGATTGGACTTTTAGCCAGAGTCAACCACCGAAGGGAAGCAACAAATTACCATTAAAGACATGGAAATGGAAACGAGTAGTTGAACAATTGTTCACCGAATGGGCTGATCGTGCAGAATGGGGACAACTACACTTCACAGGCCCGGCTGAGGCCAATCATCAAGCCGGCACATCAGGGCGGCTCCGAACCGCCTTCGCTCAAAGTGGAACATTACAGAATATTGTTGACACCAACTTTCGAGGGATTATGGATGAGGAGCCAGTTTTTGCATTCGCCTACTCTTTCAACCTTAATTCGACTTCTAATTCCACTTCTGCTGCAAGTGGGAAAACATACGCCAGTGCTCTATTTACGATTGCACATATCCAAAATCCCGTCATTCAATTTGCTTCCGCTCGAGGCTTGACAGCTATGCGTCCATTATGGGCTTCCTATTATCTTGAAGCTGATCCACTGCTTGAATTCCATTACCATGACTTCCAAAAAGCTTTCAATCTTGCGAGTAATTACTCAGATCAGCTCGCGAATGACGCTTTACAATCCGGATCTGAGGACTACAAAGATATTCTCGCTCTTAGTGCACGTCAAGTATTAGGAGCTGCTTCTTTCTCTGGTACCCCTGATAATCCTATTATCTTTTTCAAAGAGATTTCTTCCGATGGAAATATGAACACCATCGATGTGATATATCCAGCTTTCCCATTCTTCTTGTACACGAATCCTAGGTGGTTGGCCTATCTGCTAGAGCCTTTGATTGAATATACGCTTAGTGGTCAATATCCGTAAGTTTTCAATTATTCAAGATTTGGTTTCGTACAGCTTGCTAATTTCTCATAGTAATGATTATGCAATGCATGATCTTGGTTCTTCATTCCCCAATGCGACAGGACATCCTGATGGTAGAGACGAATATATGCCTGTTGAAGAATGTGGCAATATGCTAATCATGGGTTTGGCACTTGTCAACTCACTTAAGTATGACACAAAGCCAGCGAGCATCTGGTCTAATCAGGGCGCCCATAAATCTGCTCAATTCATGGAGAGTGCTTTCCCTCTTTTTATCGATGCAGATGGTATGGATGATACTGTTGGCGGTCCTATCAATGCTAAAGGTGAGGAACAAGCACGAAAATGGGTCAAGAAATCCTATAAATTGTGGAAGCAATGGACTGGCTATTTGGTCAGGGAAACCCTTATTCCTAGCAATCAATTGTCAACGGATGACTTTGCTGGATGGTTATCCAACCAAACAAATCTTGCCTTGAAGGGTATCATAGGAATTAAGGCTATGAGTGAGATATCGGAGGTTGTTGGTGAAACTGAAGATGCTACTTATTACCGCAACATTTCTGAAACTTACATCAAAAGATGGGAGGAAGAATTTGCTATTTCTAGAGATGGAACTCATGCTAAATTGGCATACTCTTGGTATGGATCATGGACCATTCTATACAATCTGTTTGCAGATTCATTACTTTGTTTTCATATCCCGTCAAGTTCTCCGTCTGTTTCAAGTAATGGACAAGGTCAGAAACCTATCACTCTACCCAATCACCAAACTTCCAAGACCGGATTTGTTAGTGACAGGATTTACAAACTACAAAGTGATTGGTATCACTCGGTTCGACAGAAGTATGGTTTACCTTTAGATAGTCGCCATCTATATACCAAGAGTGATTGGGAATTCTTCGCTGTTTCAGTTGCTAGTAAGAAGGTTAGGGAGGAGATTGTTGACTCGATTGCATTGTGGGTTAATGAGACCACAACTGGTATGTACACATTAATATACGATGATGTCATTGACTAACAATATCAAAGATAAACCATTAACAGATTTGTATGATACAGAGGGAACTGGTGGGTTTCCTGGCATCGAGTTTAAAGCTCGACCGGTTGTTGGAGGACATTTCGCATTCTTAGCATTAGAAAGAGCATGTGATGGGAAAGCTGTTGCGGCATTAGACTTCTTAAATGAAGATGAGGAAGAGGGGCTAGATGTACCGGTATATCAAGAAGAAATGATGCATGATGAGGAATTGTAGATTAGAGAGCATCCATCGGATTGGCTGATGAGGGTCTGGAATCTTCACATGAGCTTGAGTTTGAGTTTGGTTTGAACTCGGGAAGAAAGTATGGTTGCTGCAGCCAACTGGATTTCCCTTGGGTTGGGGTATCGGGTTTCATTAGGGACCGGGAGCTTTAGAAGTTACTTATACATCAATAAGACGGGTATACATTACAGTACAATGAGATAAGATATGGTACTCTGGATCGTGATTCTTTGGTTTTGATTTTGATTTCTCGTCATGCTGAGGCTTGTTCGGATTTATGTATAGTATTCCCTGGCCTGATATACGATATAGTAAAACTTGCTACTTATTACTTATAAATATACCTCAGCTGCTTATATACATAACCATTCTCTTATATTCTTATATTCTTATTCGCTCCAAACAAAGAAAAAATATCGCTGCTTGCAAAAAAACTATAGCTCATTACCTGAAATACTCAAATATCCATCTTCATTCACAATTGAACATGCCCAGGTGACATGGAATCTCTATTTCAGCTTGACCGCTTTATGTAGCTTAGCCGCTGTCGGTTAGCGTTGGCGTTGACGCTAGACCCAATTTTAAATTCGCGACGACTTTCTTTTACTTCCTAAGATCTGACCTCAACGTCCTCTCTTCCCTTTCAACAACAAAAACATTAACTTCTTTCAACCATCTTGTTTATCAGCACCTTCTCCATCAATAATATCAAATATTTGCATTTGTGCAAGAGATTCTTGATATTATTTTTCGTCATTCTCAAATCTTGAGCAATTTCAGAGCTTGAGAATTGTTTGCGACAGCTTCAGATTCCAAATCAACACATCCAACCCTTTTCACCTTTTTCGTGTTTTTGTCTCACGACAACACTTGATCATCATGACTTCCACTATGGATTACGAGAATGAAAATGGCACTCGTTATGAAGGTATTTATCATCATCATTTTCCCATCACTTGAAATTCTGGAGATGACTTTGAATATATTACTAACTTATTTTCTTCACTTTTAGACGAGGCTCCACGTTACGAGCGTGATCGCAGCGCATCTCCTCGCCCAACTCGTCGCAATGAGAGTCCACGTGGAGGACCTCGCCGATCTGCTTCTCCAGACAGAAACGGCCGTGCCGATGAGCGGTTAGTCGACTTCATTACGAAATACAAATAATACATTCTGACAAACAAATAGCAGCGGACCTAAGAATGATCGTGGACCTGGCCCTCAAAATGATGATGGTGCAATCAACCCAGGCTCCAACCTTTTCGTCACTGGTATCCACCCTCGTCTTCTCGAAGAAGAGGTTTCTCGTCTCTTTGAGAAATACGGTGATGTTGAGAAGTGCCAAATCATGCGTGATCCTCACACTCGTGAATCCCGTGGCTTTGGTTTCGTCAAGATGATCACTTCTGATCAAGCCGATGCTGCCAAGGAAGGCTTGCAAGGTGAGGTCATCGAAGGCCGAACTTTGAGCATTGAGAAGGCTCGTCGTGCTCGTCCTCGTACCCCAACCCCTGGCAAGTACTTTGGACCACCAAAGAGAGGTATGTAATTTTTGAATTCCTTTCCGCTTACAAAGCTAACGAAATCACAGAGGATCCTCGTGGACCTCCTCGTGGTGGATGGGGTGGAGATCGTTACGATGATCGTCGTCGTGGTGGTGGATACCGCTACGAACCTTACGGTGGTGGACGTTATGGTGGCAGAGATGACCGAGACCGAGGTTACAGTCGCCGTGATCGTGACGACTACAACGACGCTCCTCGTGGAATCGATCGTTACGCCGGACCCCGCGATGGTGGTGATCGTTACAGCCGTGGAGGTGATGAACGCCGTGGAGGAGGATATCAAGACCGTGATCGATACGATAGAGGTGGTCGTGACGATAGACCAGCTCGAGACCCGGCTCCTGCTGCTGCCTATGGTGATCAAGCTCCTCGTGGAGATGCTCGAGAGCCATACGGAGGTAGAGCCTACGATGAAGACAGACACTCCCGTCGTGAATATTAATTGCTAACCAACATAGGTGGTGAGCGCCCTGCTCGTTAAATCGCACGATCTCGAAGAACGCAAAAAGATAGCTTTGGATCTGCGGCTTTCATTGATGCGGGTGTACCTCCACTTGTGCTTCTTTTCTCGTTTCTATTCATCATGGTCCAAAGCTACGGGCGACGGAAAATGCAAAAGCAGTGCGCGGGGTTACAACTGTTTCGGCGGAATTCGAGCGAAAACAAACGATTCCTTTTGATTTCTTTTTACAACGGATGCTAGGATTTTCTTTCATAATATTCAGGTTTTTTCGGTTCGACATACGGTCATCTGGGCGGAGTTTACAGCAAAGGCGATCCTCTAGTATAGGGATGCGTCCTTCCATGGGACAAATCACTGGCTCTTTTCGATCAACTCACTCATCACCTTATGTCCTCCTTGTACCACTATTCAGCTGAGACTGGGTTTTTTTTTATCGAAACCAATTTGCCACGGCCATATACGCCTCGAAGCTCTTGTCGACTTCGTTCGTCTTTAGTCGCCATAACAAAAGAATTCGATTCAACTCATACTCACACTTAATACCCATGACAACATTACAAAAGAATATTTCGCAAAATGCAATCGATACGTATTACATATTGACAGCAAGTTTCAACGTGCTCGTTAATCACGAAAGAAGATTGTTTTCGATCTCACTCAAATGTCGCCCATGATGATAATTGCCACCTGTCGTGCTCGCCCCCATTCGCCCTACTCACAATTCACAATAGCATTCATACAAAACAAAGAAACATCAATCCCATTATATAGGCGACTAGTCGTAAAAACAACCATGCCTATTTTCATCCATATCACATATTTCGCAATGTCGCCCAGATCAGTAGTCGTCCCAAATTATTGCATCCGGTTAAGATGCACTCCCATATTCGCAAATTCTGAAGCTATACGTAGTATCATTCTTGATGCAAACGGTAGTTATCACGAAATACGATTTTTTTTTTTCGCACAAAGCTATTATTCGATGACAAAATAAGAACAAAGAAAAGAAAAAGATATAATAAAAAAGAAACAAAGGAACGAAGAAAGAAAGAAATAAAGAAAGGTAATTCTCCGAATTGCGAAAACCAAGAGCTGACTGATATTACGATGTTTATTGTTAGGTTAACGATATGAAATACTCCTTGCTGGGCAATTCATTCCTTGGGGCAAAAAGGAATGTCAAGTGGCGTTACACATTTGTATGATGTCTCACCTTTTTTTGAATGAAATCCCATGGCTCGGTTCGTTGAATTTACATGGGTGATGGGGACACGAGACATGGGCATATCGGGAAGTTTCCCGATGTGTGTGTGTGTGAGACATGAGATTTTTTTTGGAGAGTCAAGGCTGAGCTGAGTAAGAGAAGGGACTTGGGAGTAGGTAGAAATTTGAATAAGGAATGGTTGGTATTGGTATTGGTTGGTTGGTGTTGGTGGTACCTAATGAATGGATTTTTATTTCTTTTGTTTTTTTTTGTTTTTTTTTTTCGGTTTTTGCCTCTTTTGCTTTTTCGCTTTTTATTCGGGATGGTATGTATGGTTTGATGTAACCCCATCTTGGCGATTGAGTAGTAAATGGTAAGTTTGTCACGTCATATCACTTGGTAGAAGAAAGGGATGGGGTATATATTTCGATTTCGATTTCTATTTCTATTCCGAGACTCCCGGATCAAGCGGAGTTCCGGAAACACGGAGTTGAGGTGGAATGGAAATGGATTTCGCTTTGGTGATTTGTTTTTGGTTTTTGGTTGGTTATTGGTTGATTATTAATTAATTATTGATTGGTTATTGGTTAGTTATTGGTTGATTGTTAGTAGTTTGTTAGTATAATGTTAATTAGTTGATAGGTAGATACCTAGATAGATAAATAAATGAGAAGAGATAATCGAAATACTTTGATTTACTTTTATTTCTTGGGTATATATATCTTATATATATTTTAAAACACTCTTATAACGCAGTGGATCGTGTACGATGTTGGAACACTATTCTGAAAAATCACGTATAGTTTTTTGAAAGTCCTTTGAAATTAATATACTTCTTTTAACAATGAATAAAATAGAATCGAAATATAAAATATTGAAAAAAATCTTCGAATCTATCTAACGATCTAATTAAATTAATTGTACGATATATGGTTCGAAGGCTATAAGTGATTTTACGATCTACGAACCTACGAACCTACGAACCTACGAATCTACGAACCTATAAATCCTACGAATTCTACGAACCCTACGAAACCCTACGAACCCTACGAACATATAAAATAAATAAAATAAATAAAATAAATAAAATAAATAAAATAAATAAAATAAATAAAATAAATAAAATAAATAAAATAAATAAAATAAATAAAATAAATAAAATAAATAAAATAAATAAAATAAATAAAATAAATAAAATAAATAAAATAAATAAAATAAATAAAATAAATAAAATAAATAAAGTAAATAAATGAAAAATTAAAAAGAAAAAAGAAATTAAAAACTAAATTAAAAAGAAATTTAAAAAATGAATTAAAAGAAATAAATTAAAAAATAAATTAAAGAAATAAAGAATTTAAAAAAATATAAAATTAAAAAAAAGAATTAAAAAGGATATATATTTATAATAAAAAAGATTATATAAATTTTAAAAATAATAAAAGAATAATAAATATAATTAAAAAACGAAATTAAAAAATTAATAAAATAATTAACAAAAGGAAAATAAATAAAAAAATAAATAAAAAAGATTAATAAAAATAATTAATAAAAAATTAATAAAAAAGTAAATAAAAAAATTAATAAAAGATTAATAGAAAAATTAATAAAAAAATTAATAAAAAAGTTAATAAAACAAATTAATAATTAAAATAATTAAAAGAAATAAAAAGTAAAATTAAAAGATAATTAAATAAATTAAAAAGAAAAAAGATTAAATATAAGTATAAATTTATAAATTTTAAAAATATTAATAAATAATTAAAAAGAATTAAAAAAATTAAAAAAAAATTAAAAAATAAAAATTGAAAAATAAAAAGAAAAGAATAAAAGATAATTTAAGAAATTAATAAAAAAAATAAAAAATAAAAATATTGAAAAATATAATTAAAAAAATATATAAAAGAATAATTAAAAAAAATAATTAAAAAAAATAAATAAATAAAATAATAAAAAAGAAGAATAAAAAAAAGAATAGTGAAAAAAAAGAATACCGAAAAAAAAGAATAATGAAAAAAAAATAGTGAAAAAAAAGAATAATGAAAAAAAAGAATAATGAAAAAAAAGAAAATTAAAAAGAATAATTAAAAAAAGTAATTAAAAAAAGAATAATGAAAAAAAAGAATAATGAAAAAAAGAATAATGAAAAAAAAAAAATTTAAAAAGAATATTTAAAAAGAATAATTAAAAAAAGTAATTAAAAAAAGAAATTAAAAGAAATAATAAAAAAAATAATTAAAAAGAATAATTAAAAAAAGTAATTAAAAAAAGAAATTAAAAGAAATAATAAAAAAAATAATTAAAAAGAATAATTAAAAAGAATAATTAAAAATGATAATTAAAAAAATGATTAAAAGAAATAATTAAAAAATATAATTAAAAAATAAAATTAAAAAATAGAATAAATTAAATGAAATAATAAATTAAAAGAATTAAAGAATTAAAATAAATAGAAAATTAAAAAAATAAAGAATTAAAAAAGAAATATATTTATAACAGAAAAGATTAAGAATTAAAATAAAAGAAAGATTATATAAACTTTAAAAATAATATATAATAATAAAAGAAATAATAATTTTTTTTTTAAATAAATATTAAATTTTATTAAAAAATATAATAAAAATAAAATAAAAATATTAATAAAAAGAATTAATAAAAAGAATTAATAAAAAGAATTAATAAAAAGAATTAATAAAAAGAATTAATAAAAAGAATTAATAAAAAGAATTAATAAAAAGAATTAATAAAAAGAATTAATAAAAAGAATTAATAAAAAGAATTAATAAAAAGAATTAATAAAAAGAATTAATAAAAAGAATTAATAAAAAAGAATTAATAAAAAGAATTAATAAAAAAGAATTAATAAAAAGAATTAATAAAAAAGAATTAATAAAAAGAATTAATAAAAAGAATTAATAAAAAGAATTAATAAAAAGAATTAATAAAAAGAATTAATAAAAAGAATTAATAAAAAGAATTAATAAAAAGAATTAATAAAAAGAATTAATAAAAAGAATAAATAAAAAGAATATAAAAAATTAATAAAAAGAATAAAAAAAGGAATAAAAGAAAAATTAAGATAAATAGAAAATAAAATTAAAAAATAATTAAATAAATTAATAAAAAAAGTTAAAAAGGAAAAGATTAAATATAGATATAATAAATTTATAAATTTTGAAAAAATATTTATTAATAATTAAAAAGAATTAAAAAGAATAAAATAAATTAAAAAATTAAAAGGAAATTAAAAGAATTAGAAATAAAAAGTAAAAATATAAAGAAATATAAATTATATAATTTTAATAAATAATAAATAAAAAGAATAAAATAAATAAAAGAAATAAAAAAATAAAAAATAAAAAGTCAAAATATAAAAAGATATTATTTATATAAAATTTAAAAAAATAATTAATAATAAAAAGATTAAAAAAAAAGAAGAAAAATTAAAAAAGAAAAAGAAAATAAAGAATAAAAAAGAATTAAAAAAAAATTGAAAAAAATTAAAAAAATATATAAATTATATAAATTTTAAAAATAATAATTAATAATTTATTAAATTTTAAAAAAGAATTAAAAGATTTAATATTTTAAATATAATAAAATTAAAATTTATATTATATTTTTAAAATAATTAATTATTTTTTATTATTAATAATTACTTTAATAATTATTTTATTAATTATTTTAATAATTATTTTATTAATTATTTTATTAATTATTTTAATAATTATTTTATCAATTATTTTATTCATTATTTTATTAATTATTTTATTTCAAAAAAAAAGCGAATTTCGCGAATAGCTTCAATATTACCAGATTAGGTATCTGATAGCCTCCGGCAGACGAGCTGCGCTGTAGGTCCTAAGGTGCCCTGAAAAATGATTCGACGAGCGCAGCGAGGCGAATCGTTTTTCCCGGCACCGAGGGGCCGGAGGCAAAGCTCGTATATAATATCGTTATAAATGCTTCATATCGACGAGTTAGTTAACTTATCTAATATGATTTAGTCACTCACTCACAACTCACTCACTTATGATTCTCTTACTCTTACTTGTACTCTTATATCTTACTCTTACTCTTATATCTTATATTAATCATATGGATGAATGGATAGATGGATGGATGGATGGATGGATGGATGGATGGATGGATGGATGGATGGATGGATGGATATGGATGGATGGATGGATAGATGAATATGGATAAATAAATAAAATCTCTCAAACTCTATTATATACTCTATAGAATTTAGAATTTAGCTTCGCGGTTATGGTTATAGAGTTTGGGAGTTTGGGAGATGGTGGTGTTATAGAGTTTGGGAGATAGAGTTTGGGAGATAGAGTTTGGGAGTTTGGGAGATGGTGGTGTTAGAGTGTTTAAAGTGATTAGAGTGATTAAAGTGTTTAAAATATTTAAAATGTTTATATTATGTTATATTTGATATATGATGGAGATGGATAAATGAGTTAGAGTGTTTGATATGTTATGGTGGGTGTTGTTATGGTGTTTATGTTTATGGTGGGTTTATATTAGGGTTATGTTATGTGTTTAATAGAAGGTATGTAGAAAGAAGGTGTATTTAGAAGGGGTTAAGAAGGGATTTTTAAAGGGATTTTTAAATGGTTTTTGATGAAAGAGGGAAGAAGGGAAAAAGGGAAAAGAAAAAAAGAGAGAGAGAAGGGAGTAAAAAGTAGAAAGGAGGGAGGAGGGAGAAAAGAGAAGGGAGAAGGGAGAAGGGAGGAGGGAGAAGGGAAGAGGGAGGAGGGAAAAGAGAAAAAAAAAAAAGAAAAAGAAAAAGAAGTAAAAAGTAGAAAGAAAGAAGAAGAGAAAAGGAAGGAGAGAGAAAGAAAAAGGGAAAAGAAAAAAAAAGAGAGAGAAGGGAGTAAAAAGTAGGGAGAAAAGAAAAGGGAAAGGGGGATTTTTGATATAAGAGAGGGGAGGAGAGAGAAGGGAGAAGGGGGATTTTTGATATCAGTGTTAATATTAATATATAATAAGTAGATTGATAGATGTATAGATTAATAGATGAATAAAGAATTAAGAAAAGGTGAATAAGTGAGTGAGTAAATGAAGAATTGAAGCTTAAGAAAGAAGTTAAAGTTAAAGTTGAAGTTGAAGTTAAAGTTGAAGTTAAAGTTAAAGTTAAAGTTGAAGTTGAAGTTAAAGTTAAAGTTGAAATTGAAATTGAAGTTGAAATCCTTTGGATTTTTCATTTTTGATAATAGTGTATGGTGTATAGGATAGGTAAATATTGAAGTAGATAGATAAATACTGAGGTGAGGGGTGGATGTTTTAAATCTAAGGGTATAAGAAGAGGAGAGAGTTGAAGGGGGAGAGGAGGTGGGAGGAGGGAGGTAAGGAGGGAGAAGAGAGAAAGAAAGAAGTCAAGGGAAAAGGAAGAATATTAAGGAATTGGAAGTTCTTTTTCCTTTCTTTTTCCTTTCTTTCTTTCTTTTTTTCTTTCTTATATCTTTTTTTTCTTTTCTTTTCTTTTCTTTTCTTGAAAAATCTACCATCTATTCTCTATCTATCTCCAATACCCAATACCAAAGATCACTCAACCACCCACCCCCACCCTTTCAAGTTCCGGTTCCACTTCCGATTCCAGTTTCGGTTCCAGTTTCGATTTCGACTCCGATCCCAATTCAAGCTCACAATCCAAAACCTCCCACCTCGTCCCACGATAAAACCCCAACACATCCTCATCCATCTCAATCTTCTCCCTCTCAAACCCCGTAACCGTAAGACCTAACAACGACGTCGCGCGCGAAAGCGCCGTATACAACTGCCCAGACTCAAAAAGATGATTGCGAGAGACCTCGACATGCTGCATCGTCATGCCCTGACTCTTATGAATGGACAGGGCCCAGGCGAGGAGGAGGGGGATCTGCGTGCGACACGCCAGGTAGCGATCGAGCGGGGACCCGACGAGATTCTCCGAGGCCACCGGCCCGATCGCGCTGCTCTTGCCGTCGGCGAATTGGACTACCGGACGCCAGGGGTTGGCGGCCGTGAAGCGGTTCAGTTGGACTTGGCGCCAATCGGCATGGTCGCCCTGGACCACTGTGGGCCAGGAGTGCGCGTTGACGAACCCGATGATGGTCCCTTGGGAACCATTGACCAAGCCGGGTTTGTTTTCTTGGTTGTGAAGTAAGACGACCTTGGCGCCAATCTTGAGCGTCAACCTTTGGGGAAAACGATGATATTCCGAGAGCGCCATGCGATATTCCTCCCTCTTCTTATCAATCTCGTACTGACGCAAGTAATCATCTTCACTTTGAAAGAGTGGACATGAGTCGTCAAAAGAATCCCAAATCTGGGCTTTGGATTGTATCAAATCCAGTTGAGCATTGTTAAACCTTTCAACATCAAATCGTTTGGCCATGAGACGAATGGGAAAGGCTGTAGGAGGAAGCTCCTTGGGACGAATTAAATCATTCCACTCTGCACCGCTGAGGTCAATGCCGTTCCGAACTTTATTCAAAAGGGCTTTAAACTTCTCATCCTTTTGCCGATGAATCTGTTCCAGCTTGACATGTCTAAGGTTAAGCTGTTTCCATACAGGAGCATTGAATGCCCATTTATCTCCTGGCTTGAAAGAGACATTATCCGGTCGGTTCTTACAGAAATCACTTTTACAAACACGATCAAAAAGACCAACCATCTCAACTCCACATATCATGCAATTCTCAAATGGTCTTACTGGGGGAAGTTGATAGAAATCACCGAGGAATATCACTTGAATTCCCCCAAATGGTTTCAGGTTTCCCTTTATGGTTTGTAGAAGTAGATTGAAACGTTCCAGAAACTGACTCTCAACCATAGAAATCTCTTCCAAGATGAAAACCTCAAGTTTCCTAAGAGCCTTGATGGTCCTTTTTTTCATCCTATCGATATCAAGTAGCTTATCAAGGGGCGTTTTGAAAGAATCTGGTTTCCAACCAGCAACGGAATATGTAGTCCTCCCATTTAAAGGCAGAGCCGCTAATCCAGTTGGGGCAGCAACCTGAACTTTTGGCATATTCGCATTGTCGTCCTGTAGCTTTTTCTTCAGTTGTTCAATGATTTGTAGCAATGTGACTGTTTTTCCGGATCCAGCGGCACCAGTAAGGAAGATATTATCTCCACTCATCGCCATCTTAACCACTTTATCTTGCTCTGCCGTAAGTTTAATGACTTTGGGGGTATCTTCACACGGCGTAATCATATTGAAAATATCATTATCTGATTCAAATTCAGACTCTGGAATCTCAATATCAGGATGTGATGTAGGTTTGTTGTCAAGTTTTGCTCTCTTTATTGTTGGAGAGTTTCCACCTTCGGATACGGAAAGATTTCCAAATGAATTTGTAGGTTCCGGACTTCCTGTGAGGTCAATAAGGATCTTTTCTGTAGAGGTAGCACTATATTCTTCCTTGATTGGACGAGAAGGGTTTGTTGCGACATCAGCTATGATATCTAAGGAAGGTTTTCTATCTTCATATTTCCTCTTCAACCCTACACTAGCTTGCAGATTATTTTTAACCGCTATTTGATTTGCGATCGTAGACGTATCTGTAAGATTATTCTCTAGTGTACTTTGTGGTGTGCCTTCATTTGGTGGAAAGCCTTGAGATTTCAACCATTCATTCCATGCTTCTAGAGCTTGATCTCGAGTTTCATAACCATTGAATTTGGCATTGGAAAATCCAGATGTAGATGCCTGACATTGTGCCCATCCTTCAAGGATTCCAGTTGTTCTACCTCGACATACTACAAAGTAGTTCTTTTTTGGACCTCTTTTACCCATACCGTGCACTTTAATTTGGCATACATTCGTTTGGTTTAATCGTGGTTATGTAGCGGATAACTTGTCGCGTAGATAGGTAATGAAAAGACCACCAGCCGCGATTGTGAAATATCTGGGTCCAGTGGTATCATATCAAGAATGGCAGATTCAAGAAACTGGGTTCCCAAATATTTTTGTCTCAGACAATCTTTTCTATATTCACACGTGGGTCAAGATTGATTTGGAAGGTCGTTGTCATAGGGTTGAATCGGGTTGGGTTGAGTTATAGACAATTAGGTAGGTCGAGTAAGATGTAACAGGAGACTCGGGAAGCCTTGGAGATCTAGAATTGTCATGGATTAGATGATTAATTGTCAGCAGAATATGAAAAGAATTGGGGCTTACATGTTATGAAGAGGGATTGATTCCAAATAATTCTTCTTTTTGATGGTATGGATGTAGATAAATTGTGTGTTGTGGGTAGGGAATTGAGTATTCGGTAGGTACTGGAGGTACTCGAGTAAATTCCAAATTATTGATAGCCTGATAGCCCGGTAGCCCAATAGCCCAGTAGCCTTGTTCAGCCCACCTCCACCTGCACCAACCCACCTTGTGAGCCTTGAGAGACAACCTTGAACACCCTAGAACACCCTACCGTACAGAGTACAGTGTTAGACTGTCAGTGCCCCTCCGGAAGTCCGTGCCCCGAGTACCCCGAAAACTCCCCCCTGAAATAATAATACATAATACCTGGTACGGTAGGATTCACCCATCTGTCCACTCACTTGTCAGCAATCTAACTCATCAACTCTTCAACTCTCAAGCTACACCTCTTCTAACTAGGAAGGACCATTCATGAATCCAAATCTATACATCCATCAACCAAAAGGAGGAACTCAATTGTCTCATGCTGCATCTCCGGTACTCAAGTACCTTGTTGGGATTCGAAATGATCCTCATCACCAAAAAAGCGGGGATAAGATGAGATGTGTACCTTCCTAGAGCTTCTTAGAGCTTCTTAGTATTCCAAATACTACCTAGGTAATTGAATCTAATGACCGATGGAAAGGTTTGAGAGGAGGGGCTTGAGGGGGTAATCATAGTCGTAAACCGTTAACCAATCAAGATTTGTGGAAAATCATTTCATTTCATTACTTTGTTTCACTGAATGCCTTTGTATGTGTGCTAGTGACGTTATGGCGGGGTTGCTGGTGAATAGTTAAGTAGGACACTTTACCCCTCCTCTTATTTCTTTCCTTCTTTCTTTCTTTATTCTACAACAACTCAACAACTTCGCATCTCTTATATCATATCAAATCCATCTATCCATCTATCCATCCATCCATCTATCTTTCAATTCTTCATCACACATCTACATAAATAAATCGCAATCATGGTTCAAGTCGGAGATTCCATCCCAACCATCGAGCTCTGTGAGGGCAACCCAGGTCAAAAGGTCAACATCGCCGCCGAGATTGGTTCTGGATCCGGTATCATCATTGGTGTCCCCGCGGCCTTCAGTCCAACCTGCTCTGATGCCCACGTTCCCGGATACATCATGCACCCCAAGCTCGAGTCTGCAGGAAAGGTCTTCGTTGTATCCGTCAACGATGCTTTCGTGTAAGGACACTTCTCCTCCCACCCCACATCCTTTGTCTTCAATCACACTGAACTAATCATCGTATCTTCTTCACAGCATGAACGCATGGGGCAAATCCCTCGACGCGGATAAGAAGAGTGGTATTCGATTCCTCGCCGATCAAGATGGTAGCTTCACTCGTGCCTGGGATCTCGAATTCGCGGCAGCCCCCATCTTGGGCACAAACCGCAGCAAGAGATACGCAATCGTCATTGAGGGCGGTAAAGTCAAGAGCGTCAACGTCGAGCCTGATAACCTTGGTCACACTGGTATGTTTTGTTTTGACGACGCCTTCCGTCTATACCTCAAAAAATTCATCCATGCTAATACCCCCGCTTCTAGTTTCCGGCGCCGATAAGATTTTGGGAGAGTAAGGAAGGATGGCAATTGAATAATTAAGGGGAATCATGATCATTTTGAGATGGGTGGCCTACCTTACGGCTTGCTTCTATGCCATTTATTAGCGACATCAGGATTAAGCAAGCTTTGGGAAGGAAATCTTGGGGTTTTTAGGAATCAAAATGTTTACAATCTACATGACTTTTTTCTTTTCTTTGGTTTCTGAATTCTCAAAATGTTTATCTGTGAATCTTAGCTTACCTACCTACCTGGTTGTTGCTGCTTTCATGGTGTGAGGAATCTGAGGAATCTTTCCCCCAACCCAAGGATGTTTTCTTTCTATACCTATAGTACTGGGTATACCTTTCATCATGACTTGATTTGATTTCATTTGTCTTGTCTTGTATTTCATTTGTCTTGTCCCGTCTTGTCTTGTCCCGCCTTGTCTTCACTCTTTTCTGAAATCTTCTTCATAGGTATTAAATCTTTTTACCTATCTACCTACCTATCTACCTACCTATCTACCTACCTATCTACCTACCTATCTACCTACCTATCTACCTACCTACCTACCTACCTATCTACCTACCTATCTACCTATTTCCCTACAATAATATCTACCTAGGTACCTATCTACTTTCTCTGCAATAATATCTACCTAGGTATCTAGGTATCTAGATATCTATATACTGTTATACTGTACCCGGCCAAAACTTCCGCCTTTCTTTCTTCGTCTTTATTTGTTTTTTTTCTTTATATTGATTGACTCGTCAGCATAGGTACTCTATAGCATACTTTAAGTTTTGGATATGTTGATGTTGATGTTGTTGATTCATGGTGATTTATGGTGATGTTGATGAATAATTAAGTATCTCAAATATCTTGTATCCCTATCATTATATTTTATATATTATTTTATCTTAAGTATCTCAAATATTATTATATCTCAAATATCATACATATCATACATCATTCCAACCCCCGCTTCCTCTTCCTCTTTATCTTCCTCTTCATCTTCCCCTTCCCCTTCCCCTTCCCCTTCCCCTTCATCTTCCTCTCCCCTCTCCTTCTTCGGACTCCTCCCTCGGACTCCTCCCTCGGACTCTTGCTTGGATGAATAATGAAAAATGAAGAATTCGCAAAAAACTTGATCTTTGGGATATCGATTAGGTCTTTGGGATATAGACGGGGTCTATATCTAGTCTAGGTGGGAGAAGGGGATAGAGGATAGGGATGGGAAGGATGATAGGAAGGGAAAAAAGGAGGAGGGAGGAGGAGGGAGGAGGGAGGAGGGAGGGGATAGAGGGGATATAGAAAGGGATAGAGGGGATAGAGGGGAAAAGGGGTGAAGGGGATAAAGGGGATAAAAAAGATAAAAAAAATAAAAGAAATAAAAAGAATAAAAGAGATAAAGGAAATAAAGGGAATAGAAGGGATAGAGGGGATAGAGGGGATAGAAAGGATAGAGAAGATAAAGGGGATAGAGGGGATAAAGGGGATAGAGGGGATAAAGGGAATAAAGAGGGGAAAAGGGGGGAGGAAGGAAGAAAGAGAGAAAAAGAATTTATACAGTATACATATACAACATTAATAATCTGAATATCCAGTAGGTTACCTATTTTACTGAAATCGGGATTGGGATTGGGATTGGGATGATTAAATATGGTGCGAATTACTATTCTTACTCTTACTCTTATTCTTACTCTTACTCTTACCCTTTAAATAAACCGTAGCTCAATATCGTTCAGTATAATGAGGAAATTTTGTTTGTTCCAGGAGAAAACTACCAATCAAAAAACCTACATAAATCGAATTATTATTAATTAACTCAATTCAATATAATTCAATCCAACCCAATTATAGTACTATATCTATATCGAAACGTATTATTATTCTGGATATTTTGAATGGGGTTTGAGATGGGTTTGAGATGGGGTTTAAGGTTGGAATTTCTTTTTTAGTGGATAGAGAGAGAGGGGGGTGAGAGAGATGGGGGTGAGAGAGAGAGGGGTGAGAGAGAGAGGGGGGTGAGAGAGAGAGGGGGGTGAGAGAGAGAGGGGGGTGAAAGAGAGAGAGAAGTAAAAGAAAGAGGAGGGTGAGAGAGAGGGGGGGGTGAGAGAGAGAGGGGGGTGAGAAAGAAAGAGAAGTGAGAGAAAAAGAAAAGTGAGAGAGAAAGAGAAATAAGAGAGAAAAAGGAGTGAGAGAGAAAGAGGAGTGAGAGAGAAAGAGAAGTGAGAGAGATAGGGAGAGAGAGGGGTGCAGTGATAGTGGTAATAATGAGGAGGAGAGGGAGAGATGCATGAGGGATGGTAGAAGGTACAGGGTAAAAGATTAAAAGGAAATATAAAAGGTAAAAGATGAGGAGGGAATAGAAGACCAGAAGGGAGAGCGTAGAAGTGTATAGTATTAAAATCAAAAATTTATGAGGAATTTGAAAGTACCTGAAATGAAATAAAGTGAAGACTAAAAGAAAAAGAAAAAGGAAAAGGAAAAGGGAAAGAAGAGAATGTAAAGATTAAGGTTAAGGTTAAGGTTGAGGTTGAGGTTGAAATTGAGGTTGAAATTGAGGTTTGGGGAAATTGGATTTGGATTTGGATTTGGGGAAATCTGGAATGGAGGGGAAGGGAAGGGAATAAAGGGGAAGGGAAGTTGAGGGGAAGGGAAGTTGAGGGGAAGGGAAGTTAAGGGGAAATACGGGTGAAGTCCCACACTCCTAGACTCCTAATGGAAGTATATTCTAGCTAGCAGAAGTGATGAATTGGAATCATTACTTGATATATAGCTAGGTAGGTATGTATATTATGCGGATGTACATGTGCATGTGGATGTGGATGTCATTAGAATCATATACACTTAGTATAGTATACAGTCGAGGATAAGCAAAGTCCACTTAAATTTTTTTTGCTTTTAAATTTAATTTTTTTTAATACAAAATATAAAGAATCTTATAAGGAATTTATATATATAATAAAAAATACAATCCGATTTATAATTAATTTAATATTTAATATATAAGAAATTTTTGGATGTTATATAATGATAGTTAAGATTTAATAATTTTGTTTGAATATATATTATATTATTTTATTTTTTATATAATAAAGGATTATTATTTGATATATATAGTGTTATTATTGAATTTTTTTGTAATATGATTTAATGTAATAATTTATATTGAAATTTATAAAATAATATAAATTTTTATTATTTTAAATAAAATGAATTAAAATATATTAAACTTTATTTTAATTTGTATTTTGAATTTTATATATTTAAAAGTTTATAATTATTTATTTTATAAAAAGATAATATATTTTGAAGTTATTAAAATTATTTGTATATTTAAAATTTCAAATATTTAAAGTTTATATATTAATTTGTATATTTTTATATAAATAAAATCAATAATATTTATATTAGTATTTGTATTTAATAATGTTTTATTTATAATATAAAATACTTTACAAAGTTTATTAATATAAATATATTTGGTCTTAATAATAAAATTATTATTTATATTAAGGAAAAAAATAATTCTATATTTCGAAATTAATTAAAAATAAAGAATAATTATAATACAATTATAATATATTTATATAAAAAAAATAAAATTATAATGTTTTTAAAATATTTATATAATTAATATAATAATGGATTTGATTATTAAAATAATTTATAGAATGGGTTGGTAATATAAAAAATAATAAAAATAATTAATTTTAAGAAATATAATTAAATAATTCTTTATTATATATTTTATAAATTATCAAAATTTTTTATTAATATTAAATTAATTATTTTATACTTTTTTTGTTTTTTTATTATTTATATTATTGTTTTTATATTTAATTTTTTTTATATACATTTATAAAACAAAATAATCGATTACAGAATTTATATATTATATTAATTATATATATATTTAAAGTTTTTTTTATTTTATTTTTAATATATACAAAACTTTTTTTTTTATTTAATAATATATAATTTTGTTATAATTTTAATATATTTCAATTAAATTAAATTTATAATAAAATTTTAAGAAAAATATATATTTATACTTTTATTTTATTAATAATTTTTCAATTACAAATTTTTGTTTTCTAAAATATTTGTATTAAATAATAAAGTTTATATTTTATTGAAAAAAAAAATTTGGGATCAAAATATCAAAATAAATATTTTATTTTTGAAAGTTTTTCAATTGACAAACAATTTTTTTTTAAAAAACTTTTTTTATTTTTTTGAAAATTTTTTTATTATTATTTTATATATAAAATTATTATAGGAAATTGCAAAAATAAATATAAAAATATAGAATTATTTTAACAAAATAAAAAATATTATTTTGTAATAATTGTTTATTATTATTATTAAAATTTATATTAAATACATTTAAAATCTTTTTATTTAATAATTTATAAATAAATAATTAATTAAATATAAAGATAACAATAAAATTTAAATATATTATTTTGAATATATTAATTATATTTTTAAATTATTTGAAAAATTGTTTAATATTTTATTAAAAATTATTTTTTATATTTAAATAAATTGTTTTTTTTATATTTTTAATAATTTTTTTATTATAATTTTTTAATATTAAATATTTTTTTAAATTAATAAAATTAAATTAATAAATAATTTTGCCTTTAATTTTTATAAAAAAATTTTATTAAATAATAATATTTAATTAAAAATATTTTTTGAAATTATATATATAAAAACAATTTTTATTATAAAAAAATAAAATATAATATTTTTTATAAAAAAATAATATAAATAATATATATATCTATTTTATAATTTTATTTGATTATATAATTTTATTATACTATTTAATTTTTACAAATAATATTTTCATTTTAAATAAAAAAACTTTTTATTAATATTTAATAATATTTTTTTATTTATATTTATTTATATAAATATTTTTTTTAATTATATTTTTTATAAATCTAAATTTTAATAATTATTGGTATATAGTTTTTTTATATAAAGATTTAATAGATATAATTATAAAACATATAAAAATCTTTTTGTTAAATATTTTTTAAAATATTAAAAAAATAAGTAATATTAATAATTAAATTAAAAGCTAAGTTTAATATATTTTAAAAACAATTTTATTATTTAATATAAAAATATATATTTTTTTTTTTATAAAATTTAATTAATAAAATTTTATATATTTTAAAATAATTGAATATTATTTAAATTTTATAAGTTAAAATTTT
>JANPYM010000006.1:207961-218610 GCA_025890175.1 Ciborinia camelliae
TTAAATTTTATAAGTTAAAATTTTAAAATCTTTATTAAATTTAAAATAATAAATTTTTATTATTAATAAAAAAGTTTTATATTGTTTTTTTTTAATATAATTTATTTTTTAATAAAAAATTAAAATAAATTTGAAAAAAAATATAATTAAAATTATTGTAAAAAAATATATTTAAAAAAGATTTTGTTAAAATTATATAAATAAAATAATATATTTTTTAATATATTAATATATTAATAATATTTTAATTTTTAATAATTATTATTAATAATAATATATTTATAAATAGTTTAATATAATTTTTTATTAAATTCTAAATAAATAATTATTTTATAATAATTTGAATAATTTTATTTTTTTATTTTATTTTAATTTTAATTTTAGTATATTTTTTGTTATTGTTTTTATTTTTGATATTAATTTCGATATTAATATTAATATTAATATTTGAAGTAATTTAAAGGTTTTTTAATAATTTTAAAGATTAAAAAAAAAAGGATATAAATATTTATTATTTTGAAAAAAATAATAATATATAATTTTTCAATTTATTTAATATTTTTTATTTTTTTTATTTTTTTTTAAAAATTTTTATTTTTATATTTTTATTAAATATATATATAAAATATATATTTTAAATAAAACTTTAATATAAAAAATTTCAAAAAAATTAAAAATATAAAAAATCTTTTAAATTTATATTAAATATTAAATATACTTAATTATATAAATTAATTGTTTTTAATAAAAAAAATAATTTGATTATTCTAAAAAGTATTATTAATAATAATTGGAGTATAAAAATCTATATTAACTTTCTTTAATTCTAAATTTCATTTTTTTTATACTAAAAAGCTATAATTTAATTTAATAAAAACAAGTTTTTCAAAAGAAATCGATATAAAAAAATCATTTTTTAGATTAAATTTAATAATTATATTAATATAAAATCTTTTAAAAAAGATTTGATTATTTATAATATATTGAATAATAAATAAATTTATTTTTTAAAAAATTAAAAAGAATAAAAATATTATTTTAATTAAAAAAATATATTTTTAAAATTCATTTTTTTATATTAAATATATTATTTTTTATATTTAATATATCAAATCTAAAATAATATTAATTAATAAAACAAATTTAAAAAATTATAATAATATAATAAAATTTAATATAAATATTATTATTATCCTATAATTAAAAATACATTATTTAAAACTATATCAAACAATTATATAATAATAATTCAAATTTTACAATTTTGTTTTTTGGATTTTTGAAATCTTTTCCAATTACTTTTTAAAAATATTTTTATATTATTGGAATCGGCTTAGAATTCTTTATATTTTGTATTAAAAAAAATTAAACTTAAAGGTAAAACAAATTTAAGTGGACTTTGCTTGTCCTTGACTGTAGTATATTGATAATAGTAAAAAATAGAAGATAGAAGATTGAGGGAGTATAAGAGTATATAAGAGTATCAGAAATAATGAGGTTAAAGTCTTTGGAAAATTGAAATTGAAATAGAAATAAACGTGAACTCCTAGACTCCTAGTGGAGGATGGCTTTGGTTTTAGTCAAGTAACGATAGATGCTTGGTGTTTTTGTAGTGTAGTTTAGCTATGATGATATTGGTAGTGATGGTGATGCGTAGGAGTGATGGATGTATGTTATATTAGGAGATTGGAGAGGAGAGGTGAAGAGAAGAGAGATGAAGAGATATATATCATATCCACAATCCACAGTCCAAGGTAAAACCTATATCTGGAGTCGAGAATCGGGAGTCGTGTCAGGTTAGGCATTGAGATGAGCGTTTATTGAAAACCCAAAAATAAAAACCAAAATCCAAAAGTCAGAATAGAAAGATTTATCATCGTACTACTTACCACAAGACAAGTCTGTCTAAAAAAGACCTATAAAAGTCCCGGAAAAATGTTCAAGTTTGCCGGTGAATTTGTGAGCAAGCAATACCTAATAAGAATAAGAATGAGAATGAGAGGTCTGGAATAGAATAGAATGTCCGCTTGCTTGCTTTCATAGATGTGATAGGTACCTACTAGGTAGGTATATATCTGATGAATTTGGGAATGGAGATGAAGATGGAGATGGAGATGGACTTTGATTGATATCAATATCCGATGTTTGGGTTTGGGTTTGGGTTTGGGTTTGGGTTGTTGATGGAATGGAAATCTGAGATGAGATGTGATGAGAGAAGAGAAGAGATTGGGTTTGGTTTGGTTTTGTTGTTTTGTATTGTTGTTTTGTATTTTGGTGTGTTGTGTTGTATCGATAGTAGTACTGGGTAGTACTGGATATTTCAAATTTCGATTTGATTTTGGATGGGATGGGATGGGATGGGATGGGATGGGATGGGATACATGGTGGGTGGTTTGGTAATGAATGAGATTGTGAGAGGGCTAGAAGATGGATAGATGGATTGATGAATGTTGTTATTCTTTTGGAGATAGGAGGTAGGAGGTAGGAGGTAGGAGGTAGGAGGTAGGATGTAGGGCAATGTATGTTTTTATAGATGGTAGATAGTTATATATCTGGTGGATTCGAGAACTTGGGAATTAAGATAATCCCCGATTGATGTCTAAGGTATAGTTATCTTGGGCTGGACTGGACTTTTAGAATTCACTGAAAGGAAAGGAAAGATTTGTTTCATATAGACTATAGTATTGTGTATTTCAAATCTGGACTCTGGGTTGGATAAATTGCGCAGGCTGGCAGGTAATGAGAGGTCTAGAATTTTTCATCATCCTCTAGAAGGGGAAGTATGAATTGAGATATATCTTGATGTCCGAATTCGCCATTTAAGTTTCCCAAAAGTAAATATTTGTGATATATACAGTAGTACTGTATACTCCAAGTCTGGACTCTGAACCGGATAAATGGCTTTCAGGTTAGGAAGTAATGAGAAGTCTAGAATATTTCATCTCCCCAGAAAAATATCCGCATTCACATCACCGTTTCCGAATCCATATTTTGTGAATTAAGAAATAGAATAAACACCGATATCAGGTATTTGAGTTCACTTGATCATTGAATTGATAGTTCTAGAAACATTATACCTCCCAGTCTGTACGGGATAAATGGCCTAACAAGCAAACAAGCAAGCAAGCAATGAGAGATCTAGATCATGTTCGTTTTCTGGCGGGATCTCCTCCCGCTTTCACATTCATGTATATGATATATCCTGTGAGTTAAGATGTGTCGACTGTTTGAGTTTAGTTAATAATTACAGTGTCAGTTTCAGAAACATGAGATCTTCAAGTCTATAGAGAAAAATGGTCTGGCGAGCAATGGGGGGTTTAGAAGATGTCATTATCCTTTGGGAAAATGTCCACTTTCGATGTCATAACTTATATATCTTGTCAATTGAGAATTTGAGATAAGTCCCAATTCCTTCAATTTGAGTTTAGTTCATCATTATATTTCAAGAAATCTTGTAAGAAAACACTTGAATGGTTTAGCTACTTGCAAACAAGAAGAATCAGAGGTCTAGACTCTAGAATATATTCGAGAACTTTGTTTCCTGGGAGAATCTTTGCTTGTTTTTATATTTATATATTTTGTGAATTGAGATAAATCTGCTATCTGAGTTAATTGGGTTATTAGTTTTCTTGAAATATTGTATGGAAAAACTTCAATGGCCTAGCAACTTGCAAGCAATGAGAATGAGAGGTCTAAATTTTCCGGGTGGATTTTCGCCTGTTTGAAATAGTTATATTTATCGCGTGAGTTAGGTCCTAATTCAGAAACTTGGGATAAATCCGCTATTTGAGTTCATTGGGTGATTACCATTCCAAAAACATTAGATTTAATCTAATTCCTTCATAGTTCAATCGAACTTACAATGTCCATGCAATCATTAACCTCAACCTTTTCCGTAGATTCTCCCCAGAGTCTATTGTCGAAAACAGACTGCTTTAAATATATTATTCCTCGCTTCATACTTGTCTGAGAAAAATTGCATCTAAGTCTAGAAATAATATGTCTTATATAGCGATGTGGAAACTAGAAAGCCAAGTTCTTGGGGCGTTTTACATTAATTGTCAAAATTGTTCGCAACATGGAAATCGTGGTTCGCCTAACCAGTAAATCCTGGATCACTCCTATGGGTAATTACCATCGGATCATCATCATCAAATCGTCATCAGATCATCATTAGATCATCTAATCTATGTCCACATTTCCCCTCAAGTCCATTTCCTGAATTTTTATACATCAAATGGACCCACTTGTTTCATTACCCGCAAGTCCTTCCCTACCGGCATATCGTCCCGCTGCAGATTAGGTCGTTTCATCATTTCCAATTAGAAGTAGTGAAACTAAACAATGGATGCTTAATCATGCAAATAAAAAGTATACAATGGTGGTACGTCAACATTTGCCATGAGATGGTAAACTACCTAGTAAACTACAGGATATATACTGGATTTTTAGGTTCAGAGTTGCATGGAGTAATTTATTTTGTTTTTTTTATTCGTTGTTTCATAGGGGATTAATTCTTTTTGAAAATATACATATATGTTGGTGATTACATCTAGTTTTTAATTATTTATTCATCACTCACTCAATCAACCATTCATTCGTTATCATTTCAAGTCATTCGTTCATTGAAAACAATAACCACCCTACACCTTCCAGTCATTAAATTACCATCATTAAAATCCAATAACAAAATGCGTTTCCTCACCACCCTCATGAGCATTGCTGCCATCACCGGCCTCGCAACCGCCATCCTCGACCCAGCTACCTCATACACCAAAGGCTACTACCCCGCACACCCCGGCTGTTCAGGTAAATACATACCCACATCCCTCCCCCCGTCACCTGACTAATCTATCCCTCCCAATATAGCCCAAGTAGTATCCAAAGCGATCCAAGCAGCCGAATGCTCGCACAACACGCGCGTCAACGGTCAGCAAACCTTCGCCGTCTTCAAAACCGATAATCAATATGCTACATCTCACGGTGCACCTTATGGTGACTGCTGGGCATACATATGCACGGCGCCTCTCAATGGTGAATTGACGGAACTAGAGGGCTCGTGGACTTTCTTTTGGGGTCCCGAGAAGTTGGGTGCCAATACGGGTTATGGTACGAGTTGTATTAAGAGTCCTGTGGATGGCACTTGTGGGTGTGAGAGGAGTAAGGATGGGAAGTTTATGTATGCATCGAACAGGTGTGTTTAGGGTTGAGAGGGGGAGTGAGGCATCGAGGACTGGAAGGGGGGTTGGATGTTGGATTCTTTTTTTTTTACATACATTCGTTTTAGAGCGTGCGGCGATACATACTGGAATATGTTCGTTTCTTTGCTGATTATTTTCTTTCTATCTTTCCATCCTTTTGTAGGAGAGGTGAATACCTAGGTATTTCATAAAAAATGAAGTTCAAGTTAAACTTGAAAACATATATCTTGATTCTGATTATGCAATGAAATATCACTCTTTGTTCATGCCTGTCACCGTTATAGTGCTTTTCTTTTTCACTACTACCCTCGGGCGGTGATGGTGGGTGGCTTACTGGTGAGCTCCAGCTGGATATGATAATGAGTTGAATCGATGTGGGTTATCAAGTTATTGTTTTCATGACAATACCTAATAATAAGATGATAATAAAACTAATACTATTATTTATTTCTATTTTTATTCTAATTCAAATTCAAATACCAAGTTACTTTACACACTTCAAATTGTATCTGAATTTGAGACAGAAACTAGCTGCTTGTATTATAAAATTAAGATACTATATCGGGTACCTCGATAGGTATCAATCATAACTCTCGTGTCAATCACACTTCTTGTAGATTCTTTGCTGCATTTTCAATTGCTTATAGTTTCAGAGTATGGAGGCTTAAGAGTTTGTATATTAGATAAGTTCTGCATCGGTACATCTGTGTTGGCATCGAGTCATCGCACGGGATAGTGCGGGGTAATTAGTTTTTTAGGGGTAGCGAGGTGAATAATCTACTAAACCCTACCTACTACCTAGGTAGGTAAGCAAGTATAATAGGAAATCAGTGAATCCATTTCTTCCCAACAACGAAATGCCCATTGCAAACCCTAAAAAGCCTTGGGTTTTCATTTTTGATATCGATAACTTTCTGAACAAGTCGAACATCACCAAATGGGCGAGTCTATGGTGCGATACTTCAAAGCTGTTGTTTTGTTAGAGATGGTTTTGTGCTGCTGTACTTTTGGTAAACTGTCTAATTAGATATTTTTGTTTCGAGAGTTGTGCTTAGGTTTATAGCTCATCTGATTAGGTATTGAATAGTTTTGATTGTTGTTGAAAATGGAGGACAAAGCTTTTGTTGTTGATATTCATTTTCTTTATCTGTTTATATTGTATGCTACGGTATAGAAATATCCATTCCCATTTTCAGTATCTATCTATCTCTAATCTCTAATATATATATTTTAAAACATCTTATTAATTATGCAAAACCGATACTGATTAGATAGTTCAAAAGTACATAAAATCTATACAAAAACATTATTATTGAAATAAAGGTGAAAAAAGTTTGTGAATATATAAAAAAAATAAAAATTAATATATAAATCTAAATATAAATATAGTATAATATTTTATTAATTGTAAATTTTCTAATTATTTAATTTTTGTATTTGTATAATATATAATTATTAAATAATTAATTTTTAATAATTTTTGAAATATTTTATTTATCTTTAATATATATATTTTAAAACATCTTATTAATTATACGAAACCGATGCTGATTGGGTGGTTTAAGTTATAGATACTGATTGGGTTGTTTAAGTTTAGAGTTTTATAAGTTGTGTAGTACGAGCAGCGAGGGAGGTTGTGAAGGGCTGTAGCCAATAATAATAGCCAAGCTTATGGCAAAAGCTATTATTATTGGTCGGCCCGAGCGGCCGTACTCAAGCTTGTATTTAATAATATTGAAAACCAAAAAATTTTCAAATTTTAATGTAGGTTTGATATTAATTGATTAAATAATATTTTGTAAATTTAATTTTATCTTTTTTTTTATTTTCTTTTTAATTTTATATTATAATTTTAAGTTAAAGAATTTATAATATATAATATATAAACAAATATATTTTTCGTGTTTTGATGTAGTGAATATAGATAAAAAAATATAAATTTATTGTTTTTATAATATATTTATATTTATTTTGTAATTATCTTTATATATTTTTATTACTTTTTTATATATTTTAATTAATTTTTTATTTTTATTATATATATTATATAATTATGAATATCAATATTATTAATTTAAATAATTAAATTAATCCTAATTTTAATAATAAACCTTTTTTTATTCAATATCAAATATATGAAAGGTTTTATAAGTATATTTTTTTTTAAAACTTTTAATAATAAAAAAATAAAGCAATTAAAAATTTGTTAAGAATATTGAAATAAATCAAGAGAATATTGTAAGTAATAATTGGAGATTCAAAATTATAAAAATCAATTATTAAAGTATTAAAATAAACAATTAAACGAATTGGGTTTTAAGCTATTACATTTATTATTATTATTATTATCAGTTATATTACTATTATTATTAATTTAATCCAATAATCCATTTAAACTTTTTATAAAACGATAATATAAAAACTCAATAATTAGTATTAATATGTTAATGATTGCAATAAAAAAATGTTAAGGCTATTAATTATGAATAATATATATTTAAGAAATATTATTTATATAAATAAATATTTATAATATTAATTTTTCTTTTATATATATATTTAAATTTATAAATATATTATATAAATAATATAATGTTTTATATTTCGAATCTAAAGTAATAAAAATGTTAATCTTATATTTTCGAAAGTATTTAATTTGATAATAAAATTATGGATGGTTTAAAATTTATAAGGTAAAAAGTTTAAAAAAAATATTAAGAAATATAATAATATATTTGCTTTTATATTATTTAAATATAATAAAGATTAAAGACTGAATTATATTAAAAATAATTAATTCATTTTTATTATAAGTCCCCTACCCCACTTTCCGGCCCCCCCTACTTTCCGGCCACCTCAAAATAATTAATATATAAATTTTAAACTTTAATAATTCAACAATTATTTATTTTTAATTAAAACATTTATAATATTATTTTTTATAATATTATTAAAATTATTTTTATCAATTTTTTGATCTTCAATTTTAATTTATATATTTTTAATCTTTTTAATTTTTACAAACTTCAAATTCGGGCTTGTTTTAATTTTATATTTTTTTTTAAATATAATCTATTTTAATTTATATTCCAATTATTAAATTCAAAGTTAGGATTATATAAATATATAATTCTTAATATTAAATCTTTTTGTAATTTTTTTGAAAAACAATTATCGAATTAGAAGATTGATTTTTTTTTCGCAAATTATTATTTTTATATATATTTGAAGTTTTTTCGAATTTTAAAAAATCTTTTATTTTATAAAAAATAAATATATATTTTATTGTAGTATGAAATTATTATTTAAAATTAAATTAAATGTTTTAATTTTTTAATTATTATTTTTAAATAATAATCGATTTATAATAGATTTAATCATATTTTTGGGTTACAACCCGAAAGTATATTATTTTTGTTTAATATTATAGACTATTAATTCTTTTAATTAAATATTATAATAACAAAAAAAAAAATTACACTTTTTAATTAGTATAAAATTATTTAAAAGATTTAATTTATTAAATATATTGTAATATACGTTTTTAAGGAATAAAAACATTAATAAATTTAATAATTATAATATATATAATATATATAATAATAAAAATATAAAATATATATTATAATTAAAATATTTTATTATAAATTTAATAGTTTTATAACTTTTGTATTTGTTTAAAATAAAAAATTGTAATTTGTTTATACGAAATAAAATTATAAAAAATATAAATATAATTTTTAATTATTTTAATTTTATAATATTTGAAATCCATTTATTATCTATAATAATGAATTTCTAATTTTTATAAAAAATAAAATTAATAAAAAATTAATATTATTAAATGTTTTTTTTTTTATAAATAATAAAAAAAAAAAAGCCTTTTTTTATTATCAAAATATATTTAATAAATAAAATTTAAACCTTAAAATCGAATTATTTTTTTTAAATAAATTATCGATAAAAACTTTTAATAATTAATTTATTAAAACTTTAACCTTTTATAATACCCATTTTATTTATATTATATTTATTTTTCAATTTAATATATTTAATTTTAAGAATTTCGAATTTTTAAAACTATTTTTTAATAATATCAAATATAACCCCAAAAACTTTAATTAAATTAATTCTAAATTGTTTTTTAATATTAATATTAAAATTTTTTTATATAAAATTATATATCCATTGTTTTTCAAATAAAAATTTTTTTCCCTTAATATTAAAAAAACGTTTAGCGATTTTACAAATTTGTTGATAAATAAAACTAATACCTAAACTTTTTTAAATTAAAATCTAATTTGTCAATCATTTCTTCTAAATCGAAATTATCTTTTATATCACTTAAACACCTTTTTTATAAAATAAATACCCATTAATTCGATCTTAAAATATAATTTAAAATACATCAAAATCTAAGCCGTCTTTTCTAATAAATTGCCTATTTACAATTACTCCTAATACTATAATAATATCATTTTTAATATAATTCTTTGATATAATCCAATTAATAAAACTTTAAAATTTAAAAATATTTAATTAAATTATTATTAAATTATTAAAAATTAAAATTTAAAAATAGCTCGCTGAAAAATATATTTTGAGGTAGCCGGAAAGTGGGGGGGGGCCGGAAAGTGGGGTAGGGGATTTATATAATCATTATTATTATTATTAAAATTTAATTATTAAATCTTTTGGTAAGAAATTTGTTTTTAATTAATTATCTTTTTATAATTTTATATATATAATTAATATTTAAATAAATATGGTAATATATATTAATTTTAACTATATTATTATAATAAAAATTAATATATTAATTCAAGATTTCAATTTATATATTATATTATATAAATATGTAAAGAAAATAATAGTATAATAATATTAATTAAACAATAAAAAGTTTAGAATAATCCTTAATCCCAGATTATAATTAATTATTGAAAAATAAAATAAAAAGTATTAAAATAGATACAATTTATTTATAGTATCAAAAATCGTTTTTATTATTTTTAATAAAAAAAATAATGGGAGATTAAAAAACCTTTAGGATATTATTCTTAATATTTATTAATATAATAAAAAAGAAAAAAAGTGTTACGAATCTAAAGACAATAAGAACAAAAGAGATGTTTGGGCAAAGAATTTAGATTTAAAATCAAAATATCGGCGATTATGAGTATTTGATGTTGATTAACAACGAATTTTTGATATAATGTTTAATTTTTAATTATTTGATATATGCAAAAACGGGTTTTTAAAGTTAAACAAAAAAAGTTATATCGAGTAAAGTATTATTGTTTAACGATAATCGATAGTGTATTGTTGATTATAAAAAGATAATAATAATTTTATTTAGAAAAATAATAAAAAGTTTTTGGTTCAATATTAATCTAATTGATTTCTTGTATTTTCTATCTTAACAAAAAGATTCCCTTTAATTATTTA
>JANPYM010000006.1:250023-262634 GCA_025890175.1 Ciborinia camelliae
GATTTCAAAATTTATTGTTTTTAATTATAAAAAACTTAAAATTATATTTATATAAAAAAAATCTAAAATAATTAAAATAAATTAATAAATATATATCTTTTTATTTTTTAATATATTTATTGTTTTTATAATAAACTAATAATTTTTATAAATAAAGATATAAGTTTTTAATGTAAATATTAAAAATATACTTTTTTCTAATATAAATTCCTAATTTTGTTTGATATATTTATTTTGTTAAATTATATTAATTTAAATACCCAAATTAATAAAATAATAAAATATTATTAATTGATATTTTGATTTAAATATAATAATAATAATAATAATAATATATTTTTTTTTATTTAAATCTAAAATTATAAAAACATTTAGAACAATTATTAGGTTTTATTATTTTTTTATTAATATACTTCGTTATCTTTTTATTAAAAAGATTTAATGTTTTTTTATTAATATAAGTCCATTTTTTTTTAGAATAATTCTTTTCGAAATATTTTTTTTAATAATATTAATATTTAGGCAAATTTTTATAAATGATAATATAATAACTTATTTATTAATATTAATAATATTTTAATAATTTTTTTTAATATTCCTAATATTAAATTTTTTTTATTAATTGATTTTTTTATATAATTTTTTGATTTAGTTTTATTTTGATTTTAATAGATTTTATTAATATAATATCTTTATTGTTTTTTTATAATTTATAAAAAAATTAAACAAAATTTAAATAATATAATAAAATATTATATATTTTTTTGAAATAATAATTTATAATATTAATAAAATAATATATTTAATTAATATTTTTTAATTTATATATTTATTTTATAAATTTTTTTTAAATTTTAGATTATCAAAAAAATTCAAATATTTTTTTATTTATATTAAAATAAAAATTAATAAATAATTGTTTACAATATATATTATTTGTTTTATATTTTATATTTTTTTTTAAATTATTTAAATAAAAAACAAAATTATTTATATTTTATTTCAAATATTATTTGATTTTTAACATCCAAATAATTATTATATATTATTAATTTTTTTTATTCAAAATTATATTATATATATATTTTTTAAATTTTATTTATATAATATTATTTAATTAAATTATATTAATAAATTAATATTATATTATTAAAAAACGTTTTTCGAAATATTATATTATATAATTTATTTTCTAAATATTGATAAAAAAATAGTACCTATTATTATTTCAAAATATTATTTCAATTTAAAAAAAAAAATTTTTTATTTAAAAAATATTTGCTTTTTTATATCAAAATAATTTTTAAAATTTTGAAAACCTAATATTTAATTTAAAATAAACGAATAATATATTATTAAAAATTATTAATATTTTAGCAATTTTTTATATTTAAATAAATTGAGTTATAATTTTATTTATAATTTTTATATTATCTCTTATACTCTATATCTATTATTTTAAAATATTACAAAAATTTTTCCCCAAAAATTCTTTAAACCCTAAAAAAAAATTTATACCTCACTAATATATATAAAATTCATTAATAATATTATTTTATATATTATCGATTTTAATATTCTATTAAACAAATATAAAAGTATTTTTTATTTTTAATACTATTTTAAATATTATTAATTTAATTAACAAATTATTTTTTAAATAAAATAAAAAAAATTATTAAAATAAAAAATATAAAGAATTAATTAAATTAATAATAACTCTAAAACTTTTTATTACTTTCTAAATAAAATTTTTATTATCTTTTAAATAATTAATAATACACCATTAATTGTTATTTAAACAATAATACCCCGTTTAACATAAAATTTTGCAAACTTTCAAAACCCCCTTTATTTAATTACATAAACCTATTCCGTATATATTAATATTTTATAAATTAAACACTACACCAAAGATTCGTTATTAATTGATATCAAACGCTAGCGATCGCCGATATACCAATTTCAAGTCTAAATTCTATACCCAAACATCTCTTTTGTTTTTATTACCTTTAGATCCGTAATATATTTATTAAATTATTAAAATTTATTTTATTATATATTATAAATTAATTAAAAACGTTTTAATTTTTTTCAAAAATTTGTATTTTTTAATTATTATATATAAAAAAATTTATTTCAAAAAAAATAAAATATTTTATTTTAATAAAAAATATAAAAATAATAAAAATTATAATAATAATTATAAAGAATATATTAATTATAATAATTATTTTTATTTAAAAAATAAAAAATGTTTTATTTATAAATAATTAAAATGTTAATTTATAAGGTATAATAAAAAAAAACGAGATATATTAAGATAAAAATTTAAAACAAAATATTTTGGATTAAATAATAAATTTAATAAAACATTTAAATAATTTTTTTTAAATTATAAAAAACCAATTTTATAGGATATTATTAATAATAAAATTAATGTTTTTTTTAAATAATATAAATTAAATTTTAATAAAAATAAAAAATCTAATATATTTTTTATTTTATACAAATTAATTAATAACAAAACAATTATAATAAATTTTTTTAATTAATTTTTTATATATATATTAATCAATAATATTGACTTTGTATAATCTTTTTTTTTTAATATTATTAAAAATATTTTTGAAATTTATATAATTAAATATAATAATCGAGAATTTTATAATATTATAATTGATTTTAATGTAATATAATATTTAATAATAAAATAAAAATAATATTTAGTTTATAAATATATATTTAAAAATATTAATATTGATTTAATTAAAATTAATATTATTAAATTTATTTTTAATATTGAATAAATAATATTAATTAATTTTATTAATTTTTATTTATTTTTTAAAATTATTAAATTTTATATAATAAAAATTAATATATTATTTTTATTATTATTAATTAATATAAATAAAAATAAAATTTATTTTAATAATATTTGAAATATTTTAATTTTATTAATAAATATATATTCAATATTTCAAAAAAACAATTATATTTTTTTATTTTAAAAAATTTAATTATAAAGTTTTGTTTAGAATTTTATTAAAATTAATAATTATTATTTAATAAATATAAATTTAAAATAATTTTATAAATATTTTAAATATTTATTAATTTATTATTTTTATTAAATATTTTAAAAAATAAAATATAAAAATATTATTTAAAATAATTTAAAAAATTTTATCAGATTTTATAAATATTATTAGAAATACAAAAAATCTTTTAAAAGATTTAAATTTAATTTTTATAAAAATATTAATTTTAATTATTTAATTATAATAAATATTTTTTATATTAAAAAAAAAATTTATTTTTTATATAATTAATAAAAAAATTTAATTTTAAACAATTTAATAATTTAATAATATTAATATTTATTATATTTAAAATATTTTAAAAAAATATTAAATAAATATATATATAAAATTTTCAGATTATATTATTTATAATATTAATAAGAATTTTATTAATAAAAAATTTATTTAATATATTAATATAATATTAATTAAAATTAAGAATATATTAATTAAAATATATTGATTTATTAAAATTATTAAATATTATTATTTTATATTATAACAAATATATAATATTATTAATAAAAAAATAAAAAAATTAAAAATAATCAAAAAAATGAGATTATAAATGATTATCAAAATTATTAACAATTTGGCAAAACCTAATAATTTAATTCTAATTCTTTTAATTTTTAAAATATATTTTTAAATAAGTAAATTTAATATTTCAATATTATTAATATTATAATAATTAAAAATTATTAAAAAAATTATAAATAAATTATATAAATTAAAAATTAAATAAATAATATTAAATGTTTTAAAATAACAAAATAAATTAAATATAAAATTAATATATAATTTGTTTTTAAATATTAAAATATTAATATAAAAAAAAAAAAAATAATTGTATTAATAAATAAATAAAATTATTCAAATTATTTAATATAATAAATAAAATTTATACAATACAATTAATTAATAATTTTATTAAATTCAAATTTATTTCAATAAAATTATTTTAACAATAAAAATCAATTAAACAAAATCAATTCCCAAATAATAATTTATTTTAATCAAATTAAAATATTTAATTATTTCAATTAATAATTATTATTTTATTTATATATTATTTACAAAATATTATAAATATATAAATCTTACAAATAAATAATAATGATTTAATATTTATTATTAATATTTTTATTTATTTTTAATTAAATAAAAAAAATAATAAAGAAATTTTTAATTTCTATTTTAATAAATTAAATAAAGAATTTATTTTTGTTACAACTATAATATTTATATTATATTTAATAAATTTATTTATTTATACAAAATCGAAATAAAAAGAAATTAATAAATTAATAAAAAACAAAATATTTGAATTTATTTTATTAAAAAATATATTATTAAATATTAAAATTTTTAATTTACAATTTGTTAATGAGATTAAATATATTAAAATTAATAAAATATATTCTAAATTTTGATTAATTATTTAAATATAATAAAATAAAAACAAAAATATAATTTTTATATAATTATTTATAATATAATATATTAATTAACAAATAATATTAATATTAATAATAATTAAAAAAATTATAAAATATAATATTAATTTTTATAAACAAAATATTAATTAAATTTATATTCAAATTATAATTAATTTAATCCGAAAGTTTTATATTTAATCTTTATCAAAAATAAAAATTTCTAAAAAAAATTTTTATTACAAATAATATATTTATTATATAATATTTTAAAAACTAAAAATTATTAATTTAATATTTATTATAAATATTATATTGAAAATCTTTAAATAAAATAATCAATTTATAATTTATATCTTATATATATAATATTAAAGAATATTATTTTCGAAATTATTAATTTACAAATTAATAATATATTTATTATTATTAATAAAGAATTTATAAATCGAAAATAAAAATAATTTAAAAAAACTAAATTTTTAATTAAAAAATATAAAATATTAATATTTAAAATTTTAATAAAATTTAATAACAAAATATTTATAATAAATAATAATATAATTTATTTAAATCAAAAAAATCAATTTAAAAATATTAAATTAATCAAAATCGAATTTGTAAATTTACATAATATTTGAAAAAAAGTTTGTATAATTATTATATTAAAAAACCAATATCTTTTATATTAAACCTAAATTATATATAATATAATAATATATTAATTAAAAATATTATATAATTTATTAATTATTATTTAAATAATTAATTTAAAACTAAAAGATATTAAAACATTAAATAAATGTTTATAATAATAAATTAATAATTTTATAAAAAAACTTTATTACGTTTTGTTTAATATCAATTTATTTTAATTAATTGTTTTTATTAACACTTTTTTTATTAATAATTAAAATTTATTATTTTAAATTAAATATATTATAATATTTATAAACAAATATAATAAAATTAATATTATTTATTAATTATTAATTAAATATAAATGAATTATAAAAAATATATTAACTTTCAAATTTTATAAAATAATTTTAAAATTCGATTTGAAAACAATTATTAAAAATATAATTAATAATATTTTTGTTTAAAATATATTTTTGGTAATTTATATTAATTTTAAATTGTTATACAATTGTTTTATAAAATTAAATATAATTTAAAAAAAAAAAATTAATAATTGATATTATAATATTTTATTAATTTTATAAATATTGCGAAATTATTAAAATCAAATAAATCGATAAAGATTTTAATTCGATTAATATAATAATTAAATCCAAATTATATAATATATTAAAAAAGTTAATAAAAAATAATATTATTAATATTAAGATTATAAAATAAATTGAATATAATAAATAAAAAAATTAATATAATATTGAAAAAAAAATAATATAAAAAAATAATATATTTTTTATAAAACTATAAATAATTATATAATTTTGTATAAAGTATATTATATAATTAAATAATATTTTAGATAATTATAAATATTAAATAAATTATATATTTATAACACGTTTGTATATATACCATATATAGTTGCGGCGTATCGTTTACAGCATTCTTGCGTTACGGTGCTAGCATACGCTAGCAGGTATATATAATTGATCTGTAGCATAGTTTTTAGAGCTTCAAGCCAAATATATTGTATACTATAGTATATTTGTTTTTTCATCGCCCATAGTGATTCCAATAAAATCCTAATTATTAATAAAGAAAATGTTAATAAAAACAATTAATTAAAATAAATCAATATTAAATAAAATATAGCGAAGTTTTTGTATTGAATTATTGATTTATCATTATAAGTGTTTATTTAATGTTTTAATATTTTTTAATTTCAAATTAATTATTTAAATAATAATCAATAGGTTATATAATACTTTTGATTGATATGTTATTGCATTATATATAATTCGGATTTGATATAAAAAATATTAGTTTTTCGATATAATAGTTATATAAACTTTTTTTCGAATATTATATAAATTTGTAAATTTAGTTTTAATTAATTTGATATTTTTAAATTAATTTTTTTGATTCAAATAAATTGTATTATTATTTATTATAAATATTTTGCTATTAAATTTTATTAAAATTTTATATTTTTAATTAAAAATTTAATTTTTTTAAATTGTTTTTGCTTTTAATCTATAAATTTTTTATTAATAATAATAAATATATTATTAATTTATAAATTAATAATTTCGAAAATAATATTTTTTAATATTATATGTATAAAATATAAATTATAAATCAATTGTTTTATTTGAAAATTTTTGATATAATGTTTATAATAAATATTAAATTAATAATTTTCAATTTTTAAAATATTATATAACAAATATATTATTTATAATAAAAATCTTTTAAAAATTTTTATTTTTAATAAAAATTAAATATAAAACTTTTAGATTAAATTAATTATAGTTTAAATATAAACTTAATTAATATTTTGTTTGTAAAAATTAACATTGTATTTTATAACTTTTTTAATTATTATTAATATTAATATTATTTATTAATTAATATATTATATAATAAATAATTATATAAAAATTATATTTTTATTTTTATTTTATTATATTTAAATAATTAATTGAAATTTAGAATATACTTTATTAATTTTAATATATTTAATTTTATTAATAAATTATAATTTAAAGATTTTAATATTAAATAATATATTTTTTAATGAAATAAATTTGGATATTTTGTTTTTATTAATTTATTAATTTTTTTTTATTTCGATTTTATATAAATTAATAAATCTATTAAATATAATATAAATATTATAATTGTAATAAAAATAAATTTTTTATTTAATTTATTAAAATAAAAATTAAAAATCTTTTTATTATTTTTTTTATTTAACTAAAAATAAACAAAAATATTAATAATAAATATTAAATTATTATTATTTATTTGTAAAGTTTATATATTTATAATATTTTACAAATAATATATAAACAAAATAATAATTATTAATTAGAATAATTAAATATTTTAATTTAATTAAAACAAATTATTATTTAAAAATTAATTTTATTTAATTGATTTTTATTATTGAAATAATTTTATTAAAATAAATTTGAATTTAATAAAATTATTAATTAATTATATTATATAAATTTTATTTATTATACTAAATAATTTGAATAACTTTATTCATTTACTAATATAATTGTTTTTTTTTTTCTATACTAATATTTTAATATTTAAAAATAAATTATATATTAATTTTGTATTTGATTTATTTTGTTATTCTAAAATATTTAATATTATTTGTTTAATTTTTAATTTATATAATTTATTTATAATTTTTTTAATAGTTTTTGATTATTACAATATTAATAATATTAAAATATTAAACTTATTTATTCAAAAATATATTTTAAAAATTAAAAATATCGAAATTAGATTATTAGATTTTATCAAATTGTTAACAATCTTGATAATTATTTATAATTTTATTTTCTTAATTATTCCTAATTCCTTTATTTTTTTATTAATAATATTATATATTTATTATAATATAAAATAATAACGTTCAACAATTCCGATGGACTAATATGCTTCAACCGGCATATCCTTGGTCTTGATCAACATCGTATCGGCGTCAGCCATCTGTAGTCTCATTTCCTTGGTCGTTCCTAATCCCTTTATTTCTTTATCAATAATATTATATATTTGTTATAATATAAAATAATAACATTTAATAATCCTAATAAACCAATATACTTCAATTAATATACCTTTAATCTTAATTAATATTATATTAATATATTAAATAAATTTTTTGTTAATAAAGTTTTTATTAATATTATAAATAATATAATCTAAAAATTTTATATATATATTTATTTAATATTTTTTTAAAATATTTTAAATATAATAAATATTAATATTATTAAATTATTAAATTATTTAAAATTAAATTTTTTTATTAATTATATAAAAAACAAATTTCTTTTTAATATAAAAAATATTTATTATAATTAAATAATTAAAATTAATATTTTTATAAAAATTAAATTTAAATCTTTTAAAAGATTTTTTGTATTTTTAATAATATTTATAAAATTTAATAAAATTTTTTAAATTATTTTAAATAATATCTTTATATTTTATTTTTTAAAATATTTAATAAAAATAATAAATTAATAAATATTTAAAATATTTATAAAATTATTTTAAATTTATATTTATTAAATAATAATTATCGATTTCAATAAAATTCTAAACAAAATTTTATAATTAAATTTTTCAAAATAAAAAGATATAATCGTTTTTTTAAAATATTAAATATATATTTATTAATAAAATTAAAATATTTCAAATATTATTAAAATAAATTTTGTATTTATTTATATCAATTAATAATAACAAAAATAATATATTAATTTTTATTATATAAAATTTAATAATTTTAAAAAATAAATAAAAATTAATAAAATTAATTGATATTATTTATTTAATATTAAAAATAAATTTGATAATATTAATTTTAATTAAATTAATATTAATATTTTTAAATATATATTTATAAATTAAATATTATTTTATTTTATTGTTAAATATTATATTATATTAAAATTAATTATAATATTGTAAAATTTTTAATTATTATATTTAATTATATAAATTTTAAAAATGTTTTTAATAATATTAAAAGGAGGAGATTGTATAAGATTGATATTATTAATTAAAGTATATATAAAAAATCGATTAAAAAAATTTATTATAATTGTTTTATTATTAATTAATTTATAAAAAATAAAAAATATATTAAATTTTTTATTTTTATTAAAATTTAATTTATATTATTTAAAAAAAATATTAATTTTATTATTAATAATATTTTATAAAATCGATTTTTTATAATTTAAAAAAAATTATTTAAATATTTTATTAAATTTATTATTTAATTTAAAATATTTTATTTTAAATTTTTATTTTAATATATTTTATTCTTTTTTATTATATTTAATAAATCAATATTTCAATTATTTATAAATAAAACATTTTTTATTTTTTAAATAAAAATAATTATTATAATTAATATATTCTTTATAATCCTTACTATAATTTTTATTATTTTTATATTTTTTATTAAAATAAAATATTTTATTTTTTTCAAAATAAACTTTTTTATATATAACAATTAAAAAATACAAATTTTCAAAAAAAACTAAAATATCCTTAATTAATTTATAATAAATAATAAAATAAATTTTAATAATTTAACAAATATTAATAATCTTTTAATAAAAATAATTTAATATTTATAAATTTTTATTTAATTTTTTTTATAAATAATAAAATTTACTAATTATAATTTATAAATATTTTTTAATAATCTTTTTTTTATTTTTAATAATTATTATAATAAATATTACACTTTTTTAATAATATAATATTTTTTATTTATATTTATTATTTTTAAATATTAAAATAATTATATAATATATTTTCTTTAATTTTTAAAATATATTATTAAAATTTTATAATAATAATTAAATATTATCTCTATCAATATTATTAAAAAAACTTTTATTTAAAAAATACAATTAATATTAATTTTTTAATAATAATTAATAAAAATAAAAAACTTAAAATTAAAATTATTATTTTAATTAATATATTTTTTAAAAATATTATATAATTTATTAAAATTATTAAAATTATAATTAATATTCAAAATTTTAATAAAATTAATATTTAATAATTTTAATTTTTTTAATTTTTTAAATTAATATTTTTATAAATAAAATAATATCAAATCCGAATTATTATTATTATTAAAATTATTATTTAAAAAATTATTAAATAATTTTTTAAAAAATTAAAATAGTTTATCGAATTTTTAAGATTTAATAAAAACAATATTATTTTTAAAAATAATATTATTTTTTTAAAAATTAATTTTATTTTTCTTTAATAAAATTTTAAATAGTTTTAATAAAACCAAAAATAATTTAAATTTAATTAATAATTCGAATTTCGCAATATTTTAATATTTAAATATATTTTATAATAAAAAATATAAATTTTTTTTTTTATTAATTCTTTTACCCTTAAATATTTATAATATAAATAATTATAATAAAAAATTTTTAACTTAAAACTAATTAAATTCTATTATTAAAAAATCGAATTTTTAAAAAATTAAAATATTTTAAATAAACAAAATTAAAATATTTTAAATATTAAAACTTTATAAAACTAAAATATTATAAAAAAATTTCATATTATAATATCCTTTATAATTATCTAATTTTTTATTTTTACATAAAAAAAAATTAATTAATTTTTTTTTTTTTAATATTTTAATAAATAATAATAATAAAAAATTTTTACAAAATATATTATTCGAAATTTTAAAAAATTTAATTTAAAAATAAAAATTTAATAATTTTTATTTTTTGTTTTTAATTTTTTAAATATATTATAATAATTTTAAAAATTAAAATTTAAAATAATAATTTATCAAAATTTTTTTTACTTTATTATTAATTCACTTATAATACTCAATATAAAAAATTTTAAAAAATATTCAATAAATATTTAATTTTTTATTTAAAATATTTTTTTTAATATATATTTTATAAACTTTTAATTTATTATAAATCTTAAAAAAAAAATATATTCCAATATATTGAAAATATTTTATTTTTCAATTTAAAAATTTTTGAAACAAAATTTTTATAATTTATTATCATATAAATATTTTAATTTAAAAATATATAATTTGTATTTACAATATTCTTTTAAATTTGTAACAAGATTTTTTAAATTAATATTATTACTTTATTTTTTATTAAATATTTTATAAATCATTATTCCAATTTATAATAAAATAAAAAATTCTAATTATATAAAAACATTATTTTTTTTATTAAAAAATAATAAAAATAAATAAAATTTTTTAAATATTATTAATTTTATAAATATATTTAATATTATAAATAAAAATGATAAATATAAATTTCTTTATATAATAAAATCAAAATGTTATTATAAATTATTTTATTTGTTTATTTAAATAAATTATTTTAAACAAAAAATTTTAAAATAAATATTTTATTTATAAAATATAAAAGCAAAGATATTATAATATAAAAGTTTATATTTCTTTATAATACAATTATTAATCTTATTTATTTTGTAATTAAAATATTAGATTTTTAATCTATAATATAATTTTATTAATTAATATTGAAATTATTATAGATAATAAAAAATAAATATATTATAATATATAATATATTTAATTCAAAATTTTAAAAATTATATTACAAATTAATTATATATACTTATTAATGTATACTAGCACTGTAGCGCGGGGGTGCCGCAAGTAGTACGCCGCGGCCGTGCGCGGCGCATGCGCAAGCGTGCCGTAGGCACGTGATTTATCCAACAATTATTTTATAATTTATATATTGTTTAATTTTATAATATATTTATAACCTTATTTTTATTTTTTTTAATTGTATTATTTTTTTGTTATAGTATTTATTTAATTAAAAAATTAAAATTTTAATATTAAAAATATTATAATTATATAATTAATATAAACAAATTATATTTTAATAATATAAAATATTTTAAAATAAATATTAATAATTTTATTTATAAATATATAATTTTTATTAATATTTATAAATATTTAAAAAAAATTTATAATTAATAATTGCAAATATTTTCAATTATATTAAAAAAATTAATTTTAAATTATTATTATTATAATATTATTAAATTATTTATTATTTTTAATATAATATATATTTATATAATTATATATTTCAAAAATAAAGATTATTAATAGTTTATTTAAAATTAATAATATAAAATAATATTATAATTAATTAAAAAACAATAATTAAATAAAATTTATAATAAATATTTTAAATTTCTTTTTATTAAAATAAAAATCTTCTTTTATAAATTATTTTTAAATTTTTAAAATAAAAACTTTTTTCAAATTAAATTATTTAATATTTATTATATTATTAAATTATATAAAATTATATATATTTTTTTTATATTAAATTTTAATTTCTTTTAA
>JANPYM010000006.1:262644-276915 GCA_025890175.1 Ciborinia camelliae
AAATTTAATTAATAATTCGAATTTCGCAATATTTTAATATTTAAATATATTTTATAATAAAAAATATAAATTTTTTTTTTTATTAATTCTTTTACCCTTAAATATTTATAATATAAATAATTATAATAAAAAATTTTTAACTTAAAACTAATTAAATTCTATTATTAAAAAATCGAATTTTTAAAAAATTAAAATATTTTAAATAAACAAAATTAAAATATTTTAAATATTAAAACTTTATAAAACTAAAATATTATAAAAAAATTTCATATTATAATATCCTTTATAATTATCTAATTTTTTATTTTTACATAAAAAAAAATTAATTAATTTTTTTTTTTTTAATATTTTAATAAATAATAATAATAAAAAATTTTTACAAAATATATTATTCGAAATTTTAAAAAATTTAATTTAAAAATAAAAATTTAATAATTTTTATTTTTTGTTTTTAATTTTTTAAATATATTATAATAATTTTAAAAATTAAAATTTAAAATAATAATTTATCAAAATTTTTTTTACTTTATTATTAATTCACTTATAATACTCAATATAAAAAATTTTAAAAAATATTCAATAAATATTTAATTTTTTATTTAAAATATTTTTTTTAATATATATTTTATAAACTTTTAATTTATTATAAATCTTAAAAAAAAAATATATTCCAATATATTGAAAATATTTTATTTTTCAATTTAAAAAATTTTTGAAACAAAATTTTTATAATTTATTATCATATAAATATTTTAATTTAAAAATATATAATTTGTATTTACAATATTCTTTTAAATTTGTAACAAGATTTTTTAAATTAATATTATTACTTTATTTTTTATTAAATATTTTATAAATCATTATTCCAATTTATAATAAAATAAAAAATTCTAATTATATAAAAACATTATTTTTTTTATTAAAAAATAATAAAAATAAATAAAATTTTTTAAATATTATTAATTTTATAAATATATTTAATATTATAAATAAAAATGATAAATATAAATTTCTTTATATAATAAAATCAAAATGTTATTATAAATTATTTTATTTGTTTATTTAAATAAATTATTTTAAACAAAAAATTTTAAAATAAATATTTTATTTATAAAATATAAAAGCAAAGATATTATAATATAAAAGTTTATATTTCTTTATAATACAATTATTAATCTTATTTATTTTGTAATTAAAATATTAGATTTTTAATCTATAATATAATTTTATTAATTAATATTGAAATTATTATAGATAATAAAAAATAAATATATTATAATATATAATATATTTAATTCAAAATTTTAAAAATTATATTACAAATTAATTATATATACTTATTAATGTATACTAGCACTGTAGCGCGGGGGTGCCGCAAGTAGTACGCCGCGGCCGTGCGCGGCGCATGCGCAAGCGTGCCGTAGGCACGTGATTTATCCAACAATTATTTTATAATTTATATATTGTTTAATTTTATAATATATTTATAACCTTATTTTTATTTTTTTTAATTGTATTATTTTTTTGTTATAGTATTTATTTAATTAAAAAATTAAAATTTTAATATTAAAAATATTATAATTATATAATTAATATAAACAAATTATATTTTAATAATATAAAATATTTTAAAATAAATATTAATAATTTTATTTATAAATATATAATTTTTATTAATATTTATAAATATTTAAAAAAAATTTATAATTAATAATTGCAAATATTTTCAATTATATTAAAAAAATTAATTTTAAATTATTATTATTATAATATTATTAAATTATTTATTATTTTTAATATAATATATATTTATATAATTATATATTTCAAAAATAAAGATTATTAATAGTTTATTTAAAATTAATAATATAAAATAATATTATAATTAATTAAAAAACAATAATTAAATAAAATTTATAATAAATATTTTAAATTTCTTTTTATTAAAATAAAAATCTTCTTTTATAAATTATTTTTAAATTTTTAAAATAAAAACTTTTTTCAAATTAAATTATTTAATATTTATTATATTATTAAATTATATAAAATTATATATATTTTTTTTATATTAAATTTTAATTTCTTTTAATTAAATTTGCAATTAAATATTATTAATTAAAAATAAATTAATAAAAATATAAAGCAACTTTTTATAAATAAATATTTTTATTATAATAAAAATCAATTATTATATAAAGATTTTAATAATTATTTTTAATTATTTTTTTATAAATAATAAAAAATATATAATAATTTATAATATAAATCTTAATTATATTTTTAATATAAAAATTTCAATATTTTTTATTTTATTTATTTAAAAAAAAATTATTATTTAAAAAATTATTTAATTATAAAACAATAAAAAATTAAGAAAAATTATAAAAATTAAAAATATAAAATTATTTATTATATTATTATTATTATTAATATAATTAATAATTATATAAAATAAATTTAATTTAAAATTTTTGTTTAAAATATAAATATTAATATTATTATTATATAAAATTTGTAAAAAAAAAATTTAATTTTAATTTATATTAATTTTTTATTAATTTTTATTATTTAAATAAAATTTATTAATTTAAAAAAGTTTATTTAATGATTTACAAAAACAATTTTTTTATATTTTATATAATTTAATATAATATTATTTAATATATTTTTTAATTTTGAATAATATAATAAAAATTAATTTTATAATATTATAATTAATTTAAAAATATTAAAATATTTTATTATAAAATTATAATAATTTTTAATTCTTTAAAAAGTTTGTAATATTAAATTTAATTGAAATATTATAAAAAATATAAATATTATATTTAAAATTGATTTTATTATATTTATAAATTTTATAATATTATTTTTATTAATTAATATAATTGAATTTTATATTATATTAATTGATATATTATTTTTTTTGTTATTAATAAATATAAATAAACTTTAAATTTATTATAATAATATTATAAATTAATTAATTAAAAAAAATAATTTTAAATTAATTTACTCAATATTTTATAAATTTGACCATACTTTTTTATATTAAAAAAATATTTTTAATTTGTTTATATAAATATATTATTTAATTAAATCTAAATTATATTAATTATATTATTATTTTGATTATTTATTAATTTATAGGTTTAACAAAATTTTTAAATATATAAAATATAATATTAATTTTTAAATTCTTAAAAAAATTAATAAATTTTATTATTAATATCAAATTTATAATAATATTTTAAATAAATTCAAATTTAATATTTATAATTAAATCAAATTTAATTATTTTATATATATTAATATTATATATTTAAATAATAAATTTATTTTTTATATTATTAATAAAAAAATTAATTATTAAATAACAAAATTTTTTATTAATATTTTTATAAAATATATTTAAAATATTTTAAAATATTTTTAATTTAATATATATATTAGTTTTTTTAATAATATTATTTATAATATAAAAATATAATTTATTATTTAAAAATTTATTTGTAATATTATTTTTATAATTATTATAATAAAAACTATATTAATCAAAATTCATTGATTTATAGATTTTATAAAATATTATTATAAATTATTTTATAAAATATAAAAAATTATTAATAACAAAATAAACAATATATTATTATAAAATATAAAATTATAAATAATTATTAAAATTATTAATAATATTATTAATTTAAATAAATTAATATTTATATTTTTAGTATATAATATATTTTTAAAAATAATAATTATAAATATATTTATTTTTAATATTATTTAATATATTAAAACAATTTATAAAATAATAAAAATTTTTTTTATATATTTATATTAAAAAACAAATTGATAATATATTTAATTAATATAATAGTTTTAATATATTATTTATTTATAATTTATTATTTAATTTTAAGATTATAATTTATAGAAAAACAAATTTAATAGTTTATAATAAATAAACTAAATTATATTAATTTATTAATATTAAAAATATTATATATATAATTAAACTATTACAAAAAACTAATTAAAATATTATTAAATATAATAATAATTAAGTTTAAAAATATTTTTTAAATTAAAATTCTTTTTTAATTAATTAATTATAATTTCGATTATATAAATATATTTATTTTAAAATTAATTTTTAAATTAATAAAATATAATTACAAATTATAGTTTATATATAAAACAATTATAATATTTTTGCTTTAAATATTAATTTAAATTATTATATCAAATTACAATAAAAAAAATTTATCAATTTTATTAAAAAACAAATCTTTTAGATTATAGATATTAACGAAATTTTATAAAATTAGAAAATCTTTAATTTTCATTTTATTAATAAAATTAAAAATTCAAGAATAAACAAAATCTTTAAAAAATCCAAATTAATTGTATAAATATATAATAACAACAAAAAAATATTATTTTTATTTAATTATTTATAATTTAATAATATAATTAATATTTATTATTAACTTTTTATATTAATTTTTAAAAAAAAAAATTTTTAATAATTTTATTTTGAAATATTTTTTAAGTTTATATATAATTTATTATAAAGATAATTTAATTTCTTTATATTTATTTATTAATTAAAATAAAATTATTATAAAAAAAAATATTTTTTATTTGTAAATCTTTTTAGAAAATATTTAAGATTAACAATTATTAATTTTATATATATTAAAACTATTATATTAATAAATTTAATATAATTGTTTTAATTTATAATATATATTTATTTTATTTAATTATAAATAATTTTGGTTTTATTAAATTACAAATTGATAATATTTTTATTATTGTTAATCTAATTTTTATAATATTTAAGTAAATCAAATAAAACGAAATCAATTTTTTTTTAAAATTTAGGGAATAAATAATTATTGAGATATTTTTTCGATTTAATAATTATATTATTATTTAAATTTTAAAAAAAAATATTTATTTAATCCAAAAAAACTAGATCAAATGAATTTGATTTGTTTAAATTTATTATTAAAATATATTAAAAAATAAAGGCAAAATATAAAAAAAAGTTATTTTAAAAAATCAATTTATTAATTAATAGATTTATATTATTTATATCAATATAACCTTTCAACCAAAATCAATGTATAATTTTTTTTTCGTTATATAAATTATTAATCTTATTGAAGAGGATGTAAAATTTTTAAACAAATAATTTTAATAACAAAAAAATAATATTATAAAAAAATTTATATTTATATTTTTTAATATTAATTTTTTTTAATTTATTATATTTATTGATATATTATTTGTTGATAATAAAAACTATTTTTTGTAAATCGGATATATTATTATATTAATCAATAAATTTGGAAATATTAATATTCTTTATTAATTATTTATCAAATACAAAAAAATAATATATAGTATATTAACTATTAAATTTTAATATTATTATTGTATTTAAAAGTATTATTAATAAAATTATATTAATTATTGTATTATTTGTTGTATATATTAATTCTAAATTATTTTATAATTATATTATAAAACTTAATATTATTATATAAAAAAAACTAATAATCAATATTATATATCTTCAATAATTTTATAAATAAAATAAAATTACAAAAATCAAATAGATTAATAGTAATATTAATTTAATTAATATTATAATTAAATTAAAATACTATTTAATATTAACTGTTGAAAAGGTAGATCACGTGAAGGTGCAAGTTGTGTGATGTTATTTGAAATTACTATAGAACTAAGATTGAACCTTGTATGCTATTTAAGCTTGAGATAGGGCGCTAGACCGTATTAGGCCTACGGGCCGCTTCGCGGTCCGTACTGCTCATACGGCCCTGGCTACTCTCAACATTAACAAACTTTATTAATATTAATTATTACAAATTTAAAATTAATAAATAAATAAAAAAAACAAAAAAAAAAAAATCAACGATTTCTTAACTTTAAATCACTAAAAATAAACAAAAATAATATATAACATTTTGCATTTTACAAAATTTAAAATAATACCCTAATATTATATTTTAATATAAATAATAAATTAATAAATAAACAAAACAGATTTCTTTATTCAAATTCTTTATAAACTTTTATTTATATATATATATAATCAATTCAATTTTAAAAAAATACTAATATTATAACAAAAATCACCCCTATCAATTATATAATTCTATTATATACTTTCGCCTACACATATATTAATACAGGCTAAACACAATATACATTTATATTAAAATACTTCTACCCGCACCCTTTTAATTAAAATATTATTAATATTATAACAAGTTTTATATCTATTATTGCTGGTCACCTTACTACCACATATATATATTCATTACCCTGAGATAAACCGACACACATATTTGCAAATATATTCAAACCTACCATACAAATCAAAATTATCTCGATTATTTATTCCTACTTTATATTTCCAATAAAATATAAAGATTATAATATAAATATACCACAAATAAAATAAATTTAGAAATTAAATATACTATATTAATCCAAAAACACTTTAAAATTTTTTTTTCTATAATTATTTAATATATATAATAAACTTATATATAATATATAAAACGAAAAATAAAAAAATTTATATAAATAAAATAATTTGAAATAAATTATTATTAAATATTAATATTAATAATAATTTATATAATTATTTAATAATAATATATAATCCAAAATATAATATCCCTAATAATATAATATCCTACAAAAAACAAAATAATATATAAACCCTTAATATAATACTTTTGATAATATAATATTTTATAAAAAATAAAATAATAAACACCTAATTATACCTATACTAAATATATTCAATAATATTAATATATATCTTATAAACCCATATCAAAAACACCTTTAAGTTATTAATTATACAAAACCAATATTAATTAAATAATTTAAATTGCAAATATTAATTAAATTATTTAAATTTAAAGTTTTACAAATTATATAATACAAATTATAAGGGAGATTGTAAAGGGCTATAGTCAATAATAATAGCCGAGCCTATAGCGAAGGCTATTATTATTGGTCGGCCCGAGCGGCCGTATTCAAAGCTCGTAAGAATATATCTTTAGGTCCTTAATCCTTTGGTATTTCCAAATATTATATAATTATAGATTTTCGCTAGGGCGTCACCCATGCTGTCTTTGGCAAAGATGATTTTCTTCCTGTTGTACAGATGTAAGAAGCGTTTAAAGGTACCATATAAATAGACCGTTATGTTGAAGCGCGGAGCGCTTCCGGTTACTATGTAGCTTAGCGTAGCACGAACGCGGCTACGCTTGTATGAATAATAGAATCCTCTTCGAGGATGCTATGATTCCTAAAATCAATCCAATCCTATGCTTCCAACATAACTTAACACGTTAACCTATTTTTCAGGTGTTAGGTTAATGGCTAGTAAATACCTATGCTAGTATGATGATCTTGAAGTTTAATGGGCTTCTAATCCATATACCCCCTCTTCCGGCTCATCTGAATTGAGTAGATGGAATTCAATTACAAGATTTACATTATATCCATCGGGGATCATTGAGATTGTTTCAAACATAATGGGACAACGTATTGTATATTGTATATCAATAACAATATGCAGTGAATCTAATCCACACTCAAGAATCAAGAATGCATTATTTAAACTCACGATACAGACTCGGACAGCTCTTGTATAGGAACATGGAACATGCCCAGCCAGCAGCAGAGGCCGCTGTTCTGACTTTTGTTTTAAACCCTTTCCTATCATTCACACCACTATACTCTTCATTCTCTTCATACCCTTAACAGTCCCGCATTTCTATTTTACGTCACGAATTTGTCCGTCTATATGTCGTCTTATAAGTCTTATTGTTATCGACCATTATTTTTGCTGTCTTTATTTCCTGCATCATTGTATGTTTTGTATTACATGTTATGCTTTAGATATTTGAATCCTCATATTCTGCCATAAATTTATTTTATTAAAAGTTCTTTGATACACGGATTATAGAGATTAGTAGTCTCAAAACAACTCCCACAATGAATTCAATTGCCTGGAGGATAATAATCGTTGTATTTCTGAGTTGTATATAATGAACGTTTAAATAGGCAAAGAAATGATGATAGAACAAGTAGAACTCTTTGTAAATTGGTTAATCTCTACTAAATTCACTCTTTTGGGTGTTTGATATGACGAATGATGAATAATGTGAGGGGAAGCTGGAAGGAGGTCTAAACTTCTGGGAGACTTCTCACTCACAGAACAACATAAAAGGATCTGACTCTCCGTCAAGATATAGCATTGCGAGATGGAATATGAACCAAGAAAAACCACGCATGGCTACTCTCGAATGCAAGAATGGTCGATGTATGATTCCCGCTTGGGATTATTGCTCAATATATCTATGTATAATTCTTCTATGTATATTTTCTATGTGAACATGACATTCCCATCTGAATGCGAGAAAATCATCATTCTTGCCAACGAATCTGTTATTGCCGTCGGTTTCTAAATGATATTCGTCTCATCGATTAGAAATTGTAATTAGATTATGAAAACCCCTGCCAAAATCCAACTTGATCGCAAAAACACGAGTTCGATCCATACCTAAGATCTGTAGTAGAAACTGAAAATTGCCAGCCCCTTGATCCGATTGGTCTCTTTCCAGTAGGGATGCAATATGAAAGTAAACCCATAGGTACTTCTCGACCTTATCTTTAAATAGACGACGCTGTATCAACGAAGCAAGCTGAAGTGAATGCATTTACTTGACCTCGGGAAGGATTGAATACACTTTTAGGCTTATGATGACTTAAGTTACGTAAGGAGAAGAGAAGGAGGGGCTTCGAGTCCACTACAAGATTCAATTTAACACCTTACTTGACGAGATGAATCTACGAATCATGTTTTGATGTTAAGGTATCCCTTGAGTGTCGGCGGAGTACGAAGAGTAAATACATGAAGAGAATTGGAATGTACTTTCAAACTCGAAGTGCCTTTCACTTTCATATTATATAAAAAGAGCAGGTTCCCCTAAGACTTTTCTCTTCATAGGTACTATTCCAAGAAGAGACGCGTCGTGTTATGTGGTCTGGCCTTCGATTACAACACAAACAGAAGACCAGTAATAATTCCATGACTTTAATTCTATCCCACTGGTATGAGTTGGGGGGTTTTTTTTGGTATACAAGCAAGTAATCATCTCAAGTGAAGAGCTTATTGTTGTCTTGTTGTAATTATCACTGTTGATCAAAAAATTCCCTTACTGATCTCATATATTTGAAATCATACCTGAGGTATTGGAACGGGAGCTATAATATCTTTTGAATGCCTGATGCTCGATCTGCTTATGACGCGACAGTATGGTACTTTTCGGTACTATATTGACAGTTGATTGAGAATAAAAGATCTGCTGGAAAGCTTTTCTTAAATAGACTTATTGTGCTGAAAAAGCAGTTTGAAATGGAGTGATTCTATTCATGAAAAAACCATCCTAGAGTTTATATTACAACAAAAGAGGGGAGAAAAGGGATGGGGGTCATTAATTCGCTACAACTCGATACGATGTATGTGAATTATAATATCTAACAGTCTTAATGATATGATAGAAGAATGAATGAACGAGGAGATCATACGACGTCAAGTTTGAAGATAACAACACCTCATTGTGAATTGTAAGATATAAAAGGAGTCTGCCTATTCCTCCTCAACGAACTTAACATCATGATTAGTATACATTTTACAAGCACGATCTAAGTTGGGATGAACTCTCTGTGAAATGGTATGGAATGGTCCAACTCCAAAACAACTTGAAGAGTTTGAGACACAGAAAATATCTCCCGGAATATGAAGGAATTCAAGACTGGTATTCTGTGCCAGGTTTGTTGAGAGGAGAGTTCAGGTTTAGATATCGGTACTAAGAAAGAGTTGAATACACCTTTCACGAATAGGAATAATATTACCGCTAAAATTTGGAAACTGTTGTCGCTTTTTATGAGATGAGTAATCGCCTAAAGTGTTATAAAATTTTATAAATATAAAGGTACATAGAGCAATACAGATCATAAATCAAACTGAGAGAATATATGAATTATCTTCTAACACTATCTAGTTCCCTAAGGCAAAAGGCGAGCGAGTAATTTCAGTATGCCTTTGGAAGTTTGAGATACTGTTTTTATGCTTCTCTTGAATAGATGCCATTGTATTTGGTTTGGTTCTAGAGTGAATAGTTATATTCACTAATGATAGAAAAGAGCATGTGCATATACGTATAGGACAAATCAGTGCCAACCAACAATGGTTCATCATTTATTTAAAGAGACCGGTTCTCCTTCAATTTACTCTCAACAATTTATACTTCTGAACATCACCACATAGTCGGGTATGAGCTGACCATCTCACTCAAAGGTATAGAGAGAATATATTCTAATGATTTGCCATTCTGATATTGACAGGGCTAGGGATTGATTTCTGTGCTTTAGCAAGTCCGCATGAAAAGTCGCTCCAACTTCAGACGAAAGCGTCTGATGATAGTCATATCGCTATCATTGTCAAAAATTGCATGACTGTTCTCTTTCTTTTTTTTGTTTCCTAAGTTATGAGATGAGAGGTACAACACTAACCAGATATTTGATCTTCAAGGAAACATGTTTCAGGTGTTGACGTGTGTTGACGTGTCGCGTGCTTTTTTGTGAGATATGAAGTTGCTACAAAGCTCCTTTTAAATAGACATTATTATATTAGATGCGTAGAGAATCTAGGAGTGAATCCACCTCCATACCTAAACAAAAATGTGATGTAGTTTTACGAGAGAGGGATGTTGATTGAAGATCTAAACTGTGGTTGCTTATAAGCCAGGTTCTGAGCTAATACTACGCCAGTCTAGTGCTTCAAAACGGAGTTTCCCTATCTCTTAGGATCGGCTAACCCATATCCAACTGCTGTTAACATGGAACCTTTCTCCACTTCAGTCCTCAAAGTTCTCATTTGAGTATTTGCTACTACCACCAAGATCTGCACTAGAGGCCGTTCTTTTGAATTTTAGATCTATATATTGGCTTTTGAAATATTGGTCACGGTAGTCCGGAGCATTGACAGCTGATCATCATTAGATGATGAATATAAAGTGGCAAAAGTGATAGTGAAAGGGTAAATGGGCGTGGCAATGGATTGAATAACAGTAAAATAGAAACCATCGATAGTAAAGCTACAAAAGTTTAACAATTTCTAGCAAGGCAGACAAATGAGTTTTCTAAAAAGTTCAATGCTTCTTTACTTAATACTCGTGACCAGAGACATTGTTTCGAATTTTCGCCTTATTCTCGTACCATTGAGAGCCAGAACTTACAGGATTCTGTGTACCTACTTATATAACAGTATGTGGAGTAAAAGAGCAATCGTGGACATCAGAAATTAATCGGTTAATGTTATGACATCATAAAAATAATTTAGCCGAAAGTAGAATGAAGAAAAGAAAAACTGATGTGTGAATCATTCAACCGACAAATTATGGGCGCAGGTAATGTGAATTATTAGTTGAATGCGCGTATAGAGACGATTGCGAAAAGATGCCGAGACCCAGATATGGAGGCGTAGGCCTTCTATATATTGACTTCTAAAAATAGGGAGGATTGATTGTTTCAAGTCTGAAGAATATCAAGCAGGCTCAAAACTTCTAAGAGTAGCCCACACTTAGATAAATGGTTGAAAGATGGTATCCCGCCTAAATGTCGGACAGTTGGAACTATTCCAATATTTTTGAAGACGGAGGAACGCTCTCATCACATAATATAGAGTAGCCACAAGAAAGACCGAAGGACAACGATATTCGGTAATGGCAACGAAATAACTCGCACCCACAGCACAACTTTTCACTGCTCATCAATGCAGGGAATTATCACCCCTACATCCTTTTTCCTCTCCAAATCTACAACTCGATCGATTCAATAATAACAATCTATCTCGAAACAATTTGTAGGCTAGGAGAGAAGAGTCATTATTTTGTGAATCCGGAAACATGCAATCCTTTATTTTCTGGTGAAACGGAGCAATGTATAGAACCCTTAAACTCAAATCAAAAAGTATCTTAAATATTCCGAATGTAGCTCTTTTCCTGTGGAAGTCAGAAATGTCACGGATCTCAATTTGTTATAGAATTAACAAGCTATTCACTAGAATGAGAAGATATAACGATACGGGGAAAGTGGGGTTTGCAATTAATACATTAGCTGACTACCCAGGAACAGTTGAATAATAATGGGTTATATGAGGGAGGGGTAGGGAAAGACTCCGAAGTTTCTTTCCATGCTGAAGGAACCTCGATGATTGGTTCACTATAATCCTGTAAGGTTAATTTCTGATATTCATACAACACTACTGTGACAAACTAAATTTGAATAGATTTACATAAATATTGTCTTATTGAGGATTAGATCACATGGTTCGGGGATGGGACGAGACACATACGAAGAAGTGACGAAGCTATTGCCAGATATCATGAATTCTGCCGGATTGGAGAGTTGCGCAGAAGGCGCAGGGAAGGGCAATAAGGCAACAATCATGTATTCTACTCTCTATTCACAATACAATATACTCTCTATCCTTTGCTTCCACTGTAACTGAATACACCCTGGTAATCCCATAGTGGTTGTATTGTCAATAGTCTTAACAGTTTTCAAGACAGTTGACACATGTGTCACACGTCCAAGGCACAAAGCCATTGACAAAATCACCATGAAACGAATTGATCTCCGAAGAAAGAAACAGAATAATGCGTCACTTTTAAAATTCAGTTCAACCACGATGCTTTGGCTGTCAGTATGAAATCTTGAAGTCCCGAACTATGAAGACGTTAAAGAAGGGGACAGCAAAAATAAACGGGGGCAAAGAATTATCAGATGATGGGGGGACAACTTAAGACTTCTTTCATGCGCGAACTGGAATCGGGGCGTTAATGCGCAAGTTGCGTTTGGGCCAGGAAATAAATAGGCTGGGAATCCGTTGACACCTCCGCAGTCGTGGATGCTCCATTAGAATAATTTGTAAAGAAGTCCAGGTGAATTATTATGGGGCTAAACGGATGGTAGGTAGAATGAAAAGACCTCGGGAGCCCTTAATTATGAGCGTGACATAGTTTCTAAAATTTCTAACGGGAACTGGATATAAGGTTCACCGTTCACAGGAACCAAGAGTTTGTAATTGACAAATAAAGCTAAAAACAAAGCGATTTTAGAGGAAGGGCTGGAGTAAAGTATTAATTTGATATCAACTATCGTAGGTCCAGAATATCTGATGAAATAGGCAGGATGTACTTACGTGAAGCGCAGTTCTCATCTAATTTTCGTTGAAAATGATAACAACAATGAAAGCTATAACAGAGTGACAGCAAGAAGAACATCTGATATAGAGCTATAGGGAATATTTTCAGCCTGAACCTTTATGTTCAAAACCTTTGGGTAGAAACTACTCAACATACCTTGTATTTTGGCTCTGATGATTGAGCATAGCTATTTTCAGAACGGGATCATTCTTTCATTTTCCAGACGGAGGCTAGGACTTTTCTTTTGAACTTGAAACTCAATTCTCGATATGAAGAGTTCTTAAATATTTAGATCAGGAGAATTCTTCTCGTACTATGTAGGAGAGGGGTAAATCTGGTGAATTGACAAGGAGGGTGATTGAACGCAGTATGGAGTACATGATTCACCATCCTGGTGGAAAGCCATCGTAACCGTGACATTGCTCGATTCAAGACCGAGCCATATAAAGAAGGCAATAACCAGCAATTTGTAAAACCATCCCAAAAGTGTAGAATTTGATAACAAATGGGGGTGAGGTTGGAGATCGAGGTACACTGGATCATCAAGCTATTTTGGGTTGGAGTTACTGGAGGTGTACTCTCGCACGATGCATCATGAATACTCCAGGCGAAAACTGCAGCTTTCCTCCGATCTCTTTACGCAGTGCATCTCGGATTTTTTGTTGTCTGTTAATCTCATATTGTCGTCGCGCATCCTAATCACCATCGGTTTATTAAATAAGTTTGAGATAAATCCAGGGTTGGGCATAGGGTAAGGTATACCCGGGGTAACCCGAGATAAAACCCGCCGATTGATTATCTTACTTTTTTTTTGCAAAGTAAAATAATCATTTTATGAAATGCCCCGGATATCCGGGGTACCTCGAATATATATTATATGATTGTTTAATATAGTCGTTCAAAGTTGAAAGGGGGGGGGGGGGGGGGGGGGATTAAAAGA
>JANPYM010000006.1:276925-297246 GCA_025890175.1 Ciborinia camelliae
GTCGTTCAAAGTTGAAAGGGGGGGGGGGGGGATTAAAAGATGAAAAGTGAAAAGTGAAAAATAAAAGAAAAATGAAGATTAGGATTAGATTTTGAATTAAAATTAGGGTTGGGAATAGCTTCAATTTTAGATGATAGTATTAAACGATTATATGATATATATCCCGGATATCCTGGATATTCGTAGGTTTTATTAGGTAATTATTTTGTAAAATCCAGTAGGGTAGGGTAAACCATCCGGAAAGGTGAAATACCCCGGGTAGGGTACGGGTGCCCAACCCTGGATGAATCAGAACTCCTAGTTCAAAGGCGAATGACCCTCTCGCAATACGCTGAAACAGTGGGATTGTGGTGTGGTTTCAAATGTACTTGAATTCTTCGAGCTGTATCATCTAACGATGGCACCCTGCATATCATGGAGGAAGTCTCTTTATGCTTCTGATGGACTCGGAACACAGCGTCGGTATGAATGAGAGTGAATTTCCTATTATGATTCACAAACTCGAAAGCGGGAGTTAAGTTGGAGCCTTGTAGTCTTATAGATTCAAAATTTTCATATTCATGAGAAAGGCCATGACAAGTCAATCTGGACGATTCCTTTTTCTCTTTCATAAAGAAAACGATATATAATATAAACACCGTATCATATCATGAACCTTGGTTACGTCCGATAAAAAGCTTCCACACCGTTGTCATCAGCATACACTCCTGTGCCTTTCAAGACTGTATGAAATTCAACCTATAAACCATGAACCCTCAGAATTGAAGATATAATCTTGTAGATACTCCAAGATCTCACTTTAACAAATCATGATTCTGGAATAGAGACAACCAAAATGATATTTGACAATAAACGAAAAGAAAACCACTCAATAACCAACACTACTAGTAGTACCTCATATTCTCGGTAATGAAACCAATCAATTTCCTTAAGCCAAGTAATATTATTTCTATGTCAAGACTATTTTGAGGTTCAAAGACGTATGTCCTATACTCCTCGGAGTGTGCCTGTTCTGCTTCTTTACCAAACTAGACATTGAATAAACCGGAGAGGAATTTACCCCGCTTTTGATTACATCCGGGGAAACTGGAGGGGTAAAACTTTTAGTAACGTAGCTGAATACAGTGAATGTTAAAACTTACTCCAAGCCATGACCGTGACATGGTGGAAACAGAACATAAATAACTCTGTGTATCCAATATACTCATAAAACAAGATATTCCATGATTTGATGGGAAAACAACAGTGGCCAGTCGGTTTATTTGCAGTTGGTGGTAGGAAAGTCGTGGAGAATTATATCAAAATCATCGAGGGGGAAATAGTGATCTCATTTATGAAGTGAACCAAAAAATGACAGTATCGTTGGGATAATTGCTGTTGAATGATATAATCATTGGTAATATTCAATATTCTTTACTTTGACTTCGATGAATAATCACCCGAAGTCAAATAGTCACGCAACTAAACCTTCTCAATTTCCAATACTGATCGTCACAAAAGAGATGTGCACTGTCTCGACTCCCATTCTCTTCTTGCCCAGAATGCGTCGTCTTCTTGTGCCTTCCTTAGATGGCCTTTCTAAGCTCTTTTGCACTCTTATATATCTCAATATCAAAACTAGATGCTCTTGTACTAGTCCGTAGAGTGAATCTTTTCTTCTTTTGGGTGCCCCATTTCAAAGGCAAAACTGATTCTATTCAAGCCAAGGAATCACTTCCGGTGTTTGATCATTTGCAAGCAGAATTCACTCACATGCCTTCAGCCATAGAAGCTTTGCATATCAGTAGTACTGGGTATTAGAAATGCAGCTATCTATATAAAAGATAATACATGTACAACCAAAATTGGTATGATACACAAAGATGAGTGAGATGATGGCGAAGGTTTAAGGGATAGCCAAATTTCTCTTTCGTCTAATAACCAATGGCGTGTTGTAGCTGCCCTTTTCGGTTAGAGCTATTGACAAGATCCCCCGTCCCCTCAAGTTAAAGTCACCCGTTTTTTTCAAAATCTTAAACTTGATCGACCTCTTTGGCATGACTTTTTTGAGATGGGCGAGGCAACAATACGGCTGAAGGAGACGAGACAAATGGTATATCCCATCACATCATCAGCAATCATCGACAACAGACAACAAGTATAATATCCGACAACAAACGAGAAGAAATAGAAAAAAACCAGAATTTAGATCAGACAAGAGCCCTTTTACGCTTCCAGCACTTAAACCCCTTGAACTTCAGGTACTACAAACTTTCGCAAACTTTGGAAGTATTTTTTATATAAATGCCATCATGTTCTGTAGGCATCATCATCACAATTATTAAAGCCACACGAATTGGTTCCACATTGGATATCTCAATATTGAAGGAGGTATTCTTAAGGAATAGGGATATCAAGATTATGCATGGTATTCGTACCACAAACCTGAAGCTAGAGATTCTTTTAGGACTCTCATCGAAAAATCTTTCATCACTGTCCTTTAACTAAAAGTGTTGTCAAAGTCATCAGTAAGTACTTTCACCGTCGGTAAAAGCAATATTGTCATTTTCTTCCGATTCAAAACTTGTCAACACAACCATCTTCAAGCAGATATCCATACTCTCGCAACCTTCCCTACTTCAAGAACTAATACTGAGGATGCTCCCATCTTTCACAACTGTTTGACCAGGGCTTTGCTTCTGAAGTTGAACCTTATATAATAGATTTGTTAAAAAAATATTGAGGGGAAACAGATACCTTGAGAGACGCACTAGGCTTCCTTGGTGAATTCATGTAAAATTCAATTTAATATGATAGGCTCCGCGAAGAAGATAAATGAAACCCAGAAAATTTAAAACATACTTTAACGATATAAAGTCTCTATTCTATGTTCCTCTGGTTCTCATCAACGATAATGACTTAAACCCTAGAAAAGCTGTACAAGCACCCCAGAACCTCATCACGATTGGAAGGGAGTTTGAATATGCGGTAATTCGTGTGTAGAGATGATGATTAATGATAGGGTGATGGTGTGAGGTAGTATCAACTCAATTCATTCCACTAAATCACCATCATCTTTTCTCGCACACATCGCGAAAATCTAGCACCAATCTTTTGTTGTCACCATCTTTTGTCTAAGGTAACTCAGTAAATCCATCAGGATATGATGAAAGTCAACTGAAGCGGTAATCTATGCTTTAGATATAACATCTTTACAATGAATGGCCCGGTAGTGGCAATCAAGTGGATAGAGACATCAATCTACATTGCTCTCCAATATAATACTATCTGATCTCGCACAAGTTTGATTGCCATCTTTCATTCTCATAACATTATTGTCGAATCTCACAGTACTTAGTCACTGCTACTCCCAACAAATCACATCATATCATAACTACCTACTCCATATCTGCGTCCGAACTTTGACCAGACCCGGATATAAAATCCCTCCATAATGGAAGAATGCACTTTCCACTTCCCATATGCAGACCTTCTCTCAAGGCTTTCATCGCATTCGAATCTTCGGCATCTTCAGCATCTTCATGTGGGAGGTTCATATTTTTATATCCGCAACTTGACAATATTACACGAGAAAAGAAACTAAAGCAAATGAGATCCATTAATGTGCCAGTGCCAGAGTGAATGATAAACGAACTCGCCCCAATTCACGGTCATGGTAAGGACCTCTCCACTGCTCCTAACCCAATTGAAGCAATCAAAAGTCAACCTGGAATCCAATAGATTCACCATCTTCTATCCCCCTCTCTATTCCACTACCAAGATCCCCAGACCCTAAGCATAAAAGAGAGTACACTCCCCCTCCGAGTAATTCAAGAAATCCAAAAAAACGTGCCATCTTTCAACATGCAGATGTGGGCGAAGCAAATACAACCCAAGCAATAATGAACCCCGGAAAGCTATTATATTAATCTTATCTTGAGCATATAGTAGCAAACCCCTGAATAACCCGATCAATATAAAAATACCATCTCTCTATCTCATCCCATCCCATCTCAACCCCAAACTTCATTGTCATTTTGAAAAGTATTATTATCAGGTTTTCCGACACTTGTCACCACAACTCTTCCGGTGGATCTATCTCACTTGAAGAACAAATGCGTAATAATATTTAATCCCTTAGATAGGGTAGAAAGAAGCAGGTTGGACTCGACTGCTTCTCTCATCAGCTATTTCGGATATTCCTAGTACTTGCAAATTCAAGTTCAAGGGAAACGGAGAAGCTTTATATAACTCATGTATAACGGATCTTGAGAAGCAGATAAGATACAAGAAAGCAGTATACAAACAAAAAGGAAAAGTGAAGTGAATCACGAACTGATAATAAGCCACCAAGGACACTTCCCACTTAGACGGCAAGCCCCGCAGTCGAGCTACTCAAATCCTCAATCACGAATATAAAAGGTGGCTCGCTCGTACACATAGTAAATCAGCAAGTCTACACGATGAATCGAGGCAAACAAGAATGGGAAAGAAAGGCCTCTGTACAGCGAGCTGTAATGTGATGCATCCTGCAGAACACTGACCGACAGAAAATCACTGATGCATAGCAGTTGAAGGCAATAGTATATCATCTCATCTCCCATCTTGATTGCCACGCCCTTTCCGCTGAAATTATTGTAGATATTTCGACACTGACTCACTCGCTCATTGTCGTTACCTCCCAGCACTCATTACTATTACCCCACCCCATCACATCACATTATAAAACCCCCCACCCTCTACCCTCTCCTTTCTCGCCTCCTGTCTCCGGTCTCCCTCTCCCCTCCATCCCATCCACACCTATCTACCCGTCCCAGTTCAGCAAGAAACTGTAGTCCCACCCACCAGACACCCACACCCACACCCACACCCACACCCACCCAGCATATGCAGAAAACCCCTCGTTCCTTCCATTTCCATTTCCATGTGCTGTGCTGCTGCACCTCTCCCCCTCTGCCCTATGCACCGCCTATAATCAAGTACGTACATACAAACCTTCCCCATATCTCCTCTTTTATATCCCTTGTTCCACCCCCAGAACAACCTGGAATAAACTCATCAACTAGCGTACCGATTCCCAACATCCAATTAAATAACCCCCCTCCTCCACCATATTATCTTTCCTCCATACGTCCTAGATCACATTACATTACCTAGAATCTAGATAGGTATTCGATACTTGTATAAAGTCAGTGCCAGTCCCAGTCACAGCCGGGACCGAGACCACACCGAAGAGATTCTTTGATTCAATCCCAAATCCAAATCCAAACTTCAAATCCAAATATAAAATCTCCCTCTCCCTCTCCCATCTTCCTGCACCCTCCATCTTCCTTCCCCGCTCCACCCAAAATCCCAACCCCATCATATCGCCCAACCTCGAACCTCCAAGTTCCAACTCCAACTTTCCAACTCCAACTCCAGTTCCAACTCCAAGTTCCAACTCCAGAAGCATCTTACACATCCAATTATCCAATTATCCAATTATCCAATCATCCAATCATCTCGTATACCTAATGTATCTAGTATAAACCCAACCTATCCTATACACTCATACATCCCTTCATTCCTCCATCCCTCCATCCCTCCATCCCTCCATCCCTCCATCCCTCCATCCCTCCATCCCTCCATCCCTCCATCCCTCCATCCCTCCATCCCTCCATCCCTCCATCCCTCCATCCTTCCACCTCCAACCCCGTCACATCCATCCATCACTCACTGACATTTTTCAGATTTTTCAGATTTTTCAACTTTTCAACTTTCGAACAATATGAGTATGGATGGGATAACACTTGTCATACCTCCCACATCCCCTCCCACATCCTCTCCCTCTTCCCTCCCCTCCTCCACAATTCCTTCCTCCCGAGTATCTAAGTACTCAGTACTATAAACCCACTACCTAGTAACTACCTACTCACTCAGCCTTGCTGATGTAGATTAATCTTCACTTCAATCTTCAATCTTCACTCCAATAATGAGTACCGTAATCCAGCAATCCAGTAATCCAGTAAACAAACACACTTCAAAAATATACAATCTTCACATCTTCACATCCTCTTCCTCATATCCCCATTTCCCATACACACCAAAAGAGCTCACATAAAACCATAAAACGACAATAGATATATAGATTTTTTTCTTCTTTTAATTCGTCCACGCATGCATGTATGGATCCCCCTATCCATCTATCTATCTATCCCTATCTACATATCATCTTCCTTTCTAAATTATCGCCACCCCATCCCCCACATGCATCAAGCAAGCAAGGAAGCCAGCATCCAACCATCCAACCATCCAACCATCTATGAATCCGGATATCCCCATCCCCATCCCCATCCCCATCCGTGTACCCAAGCGCCCCATCTAAACCCTGGTTTCTTATGTTATGTATGTATGTAGTCGACTGGTCCTGCGAAAGGTCCGGAAAGGTCTTCTCTCCCACGAATATCCACATCCGAATTTCGCACTCTAGGAATTGTTTTCGTGCGTTCGTTCGTTTGTTCGTCTTGGGTCTTGCTTGTGTGTGTCTTGTGTTTTACTCCCAGTTGGCGGCGGGTGAATTTTCCTCTGCATCCATCTTTCCTCAAATGTCACGTCATGTCATGCTTATAGCACACAACAAAATGACAAATCACCAACACTCAACCCATCAAGCAGCCATTTCACCCCCCGCGCTCTCCACCAATCTCCTCCTCCAATCCTCACAGACCTCTTCGAAACCGCCCACGACTCCCCTACAAACCCCCGCACACTCCCTCTCACTCAACCTCCTCTCCCAATCTCCATTTTCCACCCACCTCTCGCCCTCTTCCCTCAATTCCTCATCCCTTCTCATCTCGGCCACCAGTTCCTTTGCCGATTTTAATTTGCGACTTGCCGTTACCGTGGTTTGTCGAGACATGTGGAGGGTATCGGAGAGATAGGTTATGGTTTGGATGAGGTCTGTTGTGAGGGAGTGGAGGGAGGTGATGGATGCGAGAGATTGAGTTGTGGGGCGGGGAATAGATTCGCTGAGGAGGTCAAGGAGGGGTAGGAGGCTGTCGATGAATTCTGGGGTTGGAGGTGCGGAGAGTGGGGAGAAGAGGGGGTGGGAGAGATTTTGAAGGAGTCGAGTTTGGTGGAGGAGGTGGGTTGATATAGCTGTATGGGTTGTTACAAGCCTGGGGGTGATTTTGTTAATATATATGCAAATAGGAGGTCTTATATGCTTCAAAACGTGGAGGGAAAGAAACATGTAAAATATTCCAAAGAGAAGGGTAAAACAAACCTAGTAGTATTCCCCTCTACCCCCGACTGACCCCCTAAATCCTTCAAACTCTCAATAACCCTTTTAACCACTCCATCAGCTTGACTCCCATTATTTTCCGCTCCCCTCCTCGCCAACCCCTCCACCATATCCATTCTCGCCAATAAAGCCGGTGTAAAAGCTGGACTCTCCAAATCCGAATCTCCTCCATAATCACTCCCATCATATTCACTCGGCGTCCTCGCATGACCCAACGCATGAAGTCTCCCATGCCCCCCTACTGGCGGCGTCAAATTAAGAAGATTCGAATTTGGTACTCCTGATTGTCTCTTGGGACTTATTACATCCAAACCACTATCCCTCACCACATGGTTATTTTCTCGTTCCTCTTCATTATCCGTATCCGCGAGTGCCGTGTTTTGGAAATTAAGATCTCCTTCCTCCATTTCTTCTTCGCCTTCTTCATCTTCGCTCCATGCATCTGCTAATTCATCTGCGAGATTTCCAAGTCCGTTTCCACCATTTTGCGCGGATCCTAAAACATCCATTCCCATACTGACGCCATCGACGCTACTACTAAATTCTCGACTCATATGATTTGGTGTAGTCGGTGTATGTATGGAGGATTTGGAAAGTCTGCGAGCTTGATTCATAGTTGAAGGTGAGAAATCGAGCGCGGAAGGCTGCCGACTGTGTAGGGGAGTTCGAGGTGATGAAGGCATCTTGATGGTTGTTGAAATGTAATCTGCTTGTTTGTCTATCGTTTGTAGGGAATTCCGTGGTCTCTCAAGATCGTATGCGATGTATTTTAATACTGAGTATTCTGACCAAATATGCGACTTGTATTTCTCGTCGTTGTATGTAATTTGTCTTCTCCTATTAGATTTCCCAAAAAAGAATTAATCGATTCGCAATCTGAACCAATGTTCCTATTCTTGGAAACTGGAAACCCGAAGCGATTTGCAGAGTAATAAAGCTTGTAGCAAAGTAAAGGGTATGACTCCGCGCACAAAAGTTATTGATAAAACACAACAATCTCTCTTTTCTTTGCCTTGTTAAAGTAATGTCGACGTGGAAATCCAAACCAGCAAAACAATATTCAAGGCACGACCCTCAAAAGGTCAAATTTCGCTTTTATTATTGGGTTGAACCAGCGCAGCCATATATTTTGGACAGTGGACAGTGGACAGTGGACAGCGGACTGCGGACCGTGCAATATATTTGGCGAGGAGGAATTGATGGGTTAGGTTGTGTTTGTGTTTATGTTGCCCGTTGGTCCCGTCCCGTCCTTGGAATCCTTAATCCTTATCGCGAATGATATGATACTGTACGGAGGAGGAAGTACTTGGCGATGCGGTTGGTTATGTATGCGTTGAGTTGAGAAGGATTGAATTGGTTTATTGTTATGCAGGTATAGTATGTTGATTGAGAGAATGAATTTGAAAGTATGTAGATATCGTAGTTTGTTTTGTTTTGTTTTGTTTTGATATGATGAGGATATAAAATATTAAAACTCCGAGCCAACAGACAAGCAAATTCCTTGTACTAGCAGTTGCAGGTGATTTTCTGCTGTTCCTACTACGTATGGCATTCGGTACTTGGTGATGGCGGTGACGGCAGGCAATATAATTTTGGCTCTATCATTTTAATGGTAAGCGATAAACTAACTAAGGTACTGACTATACTTCCCTTCCCATGACGCACGAATCTTCCCACCACAAATAATAATACTTTTCCAATTTCTCATCGCATACATTAACTTCTCACCACCACCACAATAACCATCAAACCATAATAATTGAAAGATGACAACCCTCCGACCCTTCTCCGCCCTCGACGTCCTAAAATTCAACCCCACCAACCTCGACCCTCTAACCGAAACCTACGACCTCTCATTCTACTTCTCCTACCTAGCAAAATGGCCACACCTCTTCACCGTGGCTCTATCCCCCTCATCCCTCATCACGGGCTACATAATGGGAAAAACCGAGTCCTCCCCACAATCCCTCCTCATCTCCAAATCCCCTCACTTTCTCCCTTGGCACGCGCACATCACAGCACTTACCGTATCTCCCTCGGCACGACGATTAGGGCTAGCCAGGACATTATCACAAGTGTTGGAGAAAGGAGGAGATGAATATGAAGCGTGGTTTGTGGATTTGTTTGTGAGGAAGAGTAATCTGATTGCGCAGGAACTGTATAAGGGATTGGGGTATAGTGTTTTTAGGACGGTGAAGGGGTATTATAATGAGTTTGTGGGGGGAGAAGAGGGGGCAGAGGGAGAGGGAGAGGATGCTTATGATATGAGGAAACCGTTAAGGAGGGATAAACATTTAAAACATGTTAGGGAGAATGGGGAGAGTTTTGAGGTTACGCCGGAGGATGTTTGGTGAGGTGGGAAAGAAAGGGAGATTGATTACCAGGACAAATGATTTGAGGGGCGAAGAAATAATTGGAGGGGCGAGGTAACGAATGCGGTTGAGATTTATTTCTCCTGCGAAGGACCGGGCCAAGATCAGGAGAATCATAAGGAATATGAGACTGAAGCCGAGGCGACGAACACCATGATCTACGGACATATACATTTAAATAAAAATAAAGAGCCGATTCGCAAATAAGATAGCCCCCCTCTTTTCATTTCTTCTCTTCTCTATCACTAATATACAACCCCCTCGTCCCAAACTCCTCTACAAAGACAAGTTACAATAAAACTCAACTCGATCACCATCAAATACCTATTAGAAAGTTTCTCTTCTATTTTCTGAACCTTTAATCCTCCGGGTAATATTTTCAATTTCTATAAAACATAAAGCAAAAGTAATACTACTAGTATATACACACCTAGTCAGCCAACTGCCCTACCTAGTTTGATAATGACAAGACTTCAATTGTAACAAAAAGCTCAAGTCCATCTTCACTTCACTCTTCACTTCCCCCTTCACGAATACGCGAGGTTCACTCCGATTTTCACGCTCTTTGATTGTTATATGGATATAGATATAGATATAGATATAAATATGTGTTTCTTTCCACCACTCCTAATAGAATAGGTAGGTATATATTGCGAATACAATGATGAATCCCTCTCTTCCACCCTTCACTCCGTCCCCCTTCCCTTCCCCAAAAAGGCCTACAGCCCTTTTCTTCCTTTCTTTTCCTTCCCTATTCCCATACCTAATAACCCACATTCCAACTCTCGCACCTCCCACCCCCACTAACCCCCTCATTAACACCATAACAATCCTCTTTCTGATTCTGACACTTAATAAGCGCCTCCGCATACGTATCACCCCCCTCCCCAACACCATAAAGACAACTCTGCGCATACGTGCCCACACAACCCGTATACTGAGCATCACAAGCATCCTGACAGCCCGTCCCACAATCCGGGCGAGAATACCCGGGACTATCTTCCGATGTCTGCGCCGTGTACAATTTAAACGGAAACCCCGAGGAATATTCCGGTTGGAGATTATTGCACGTGTAGCAGGGAAGCGGGATGTTACCGACGGGACTATAGGATCCGTAGCCCTGGGAGGGATTATTAGGTTGCGCGCAGATATTGCTGCAGGTAGGGAGGGAGGGGGCGGTGGAAGTGGTGGGGCTGGGTTTGGATGTTGTTTGGATCGTCGTGGGACATGTGTAGATGGATGTTTTGATGCTGGGAACGGGGGGTGTGTATCCTGCGGGTGGGAGTTGGGATTTGCAGCCGGTGTTTGAACAGGAGGAGCCGGGACAATTGTTTAGACAGTAAGATAAAATTTCCGCACACCAATTGGAAAATTCGAGACATTGGAGAGATCCGGGGAAACCGGCTGAGAGGAGACATGATGTTAATTGTACGGCACATGTATTTGCAGCTGTCAAACAAGCATCTTGATTGGCGAATGGTGGGAGAGGAGTTGAACACCAGTTGCCGACTTGATATTCACAAGTGGGAGTTGGAATGATACTGATTGTAGAAGTACAAAGAGTTGCGCTGGTTTGTGGAGTAGTTGGAGATGGAGCGGTGGAAGGTTTTGCGGATGATGAAGTTGATGGACTTGAGGAAAAGGTGGTAGTTGGTGGTGAAACCGGTGTGGTTGAAGATGTTGGAGCAGCAGAAGATACGCTTGATGAAGATGCGGAAGCTGGAGGCTGAGGAACCGATGATGGCGGAGAAGTTGAGATTGTGGAAGAAATCGTTGACTGCAAAATGGGGAGTTAGTAATTGCCTATCAAGAATGGATTTTGGTGGCAAATGACGTGTTAAAGCTGTATGAGAAAACGAAAAGGATTTTAAATAAAGATAGGGTTTGTGGTTGGGGTTGGGGAACAGAATTGGGTGTTAGGGACTGAAAAATTTGATTAAGCTTACTGAAGATGGGGCAGCGGAGGAAGATGATGAAGATGGAGAAGATGAGGAAGAAGATGATGGAGAAGATGAGGAAGAGGATGATGGAGAAGATGAGGAAGAGGATGATGGAGAAGATGAGGAAGAGGATGATGGAGAAGATGGGGGAGAATAAGATGGAGGTGGAGAATATGAGAAAGTTGATGAAGATGGAGAAGATGAGGAAGTTGATGACGACGGAGCAGCAGACGAAGATGACGATGGAGCAGCGGACGAAGCTATCGACGATGAAGGAGCGGATGGAATTGATGACTACAAAATCAATCAGTTAGTAATCACGTATCAAAGAAAGATTTTAGATGATAACGAAGAGTCAAGATTGTACTAATAAATCAAAAAGATACGAAAAATAAAATGGCTCTTAAGATTCAGAAACAAACTTGGGTGTGGAAAATTAAAGGATTTTATGAACTGATTTAAACTTACTGATGATGAAGCTGGAGCCGATGGAGCTGAAGTGGATGAAGATGATGCTGCAGCGGAAGAAGATGATGATGCTGCGGCGGAAGAAGACGGTGAGGAAGAAGATGAAGATGGAGGAGAAATTGGAGTGGATGAAGATGATGCTGGAGCTGAGGGGTAAGACGAGGAAGAAGAAGCTGGAGCAGAAGAGTAACAAGAGGAAGAAGGAGCTGGAGCGGAGTAAGGCGGAGGCGTATATGGCGGGGGCGTATAAGGGGGAGGAGAATATGGCGGAGGAGAATACGGCGGAGGAGAAATATATGATGTTGAAGCCGCCGCAGTTGAACTCAAAGTCGAGCTAGTTGTCGTCAAAACCGTCGAAGAAGCTGGAGAAGAAGCCGAACTCGAAGTAGATGAATAAGAAGTAGTTGAAGAAGACGACAATGTGTCACCTGGGTTCCCATTGCAAGGATCTGTAGATAACAAATCCTCCGCAACATAGAGGTATAGATTGGCAGCACCACCGCATAATTCCGTTGTATTCCCATTACATGGCATTTGACAATTGGACTCATCGACCTTGGCAGTGCCATTACCAAGAACCACGCCACAGTAGCATTCTTGTGAGTATTCAACTCCTGCGAATGCATACCCGCCATCTTTACATGCATGAAGACAAGCTTCGATGGTTAAATTGGCGTTGGGGATTTGGTCTTGTTTCCAAGCGAGAGTGCGGCCGCTGGAGGAAAGATCAGAATAACATCCCATTGGTTTGTAATCGGAAATGGTGGTATTATCGACGGTAGTGAAGGTCGTATCTTGGTATACAGATAGAATGTCATTGCCACCACAAGATTCATTTTTATTTCCGGTACATGGGAAGGAACAATTTGTTTCTGCTGTTTCTGGACCACCAACAGAGTCACCGCAAAAGCATTCACCATAACTATGAAGATATTAGTCATGAACGGTGATATATGTCAAGTAGAAAGAAATTGCTTTATTTCCTTGATGGATTTCAGGGGAATAGATGCTTACTATTCCAGTCCAGCATATTTGTATCCGTTGCCTAGAATTTGTCAACCATCAGGTCATTCATTAAGAAACCGGGAAGATCATACCCTTGCAGAAATCAACACAGATTTCAACTGTCATGTTTTGACTATTTATATTGGTTCTAAATAGCAAAGCACTAGGAGAGCTGGGATCTATGAAGCAACCTGCATAAACGAAATCCGTGGTATTTGTGCATGTTGGAAGTGCCGGTGCCCATCGCTCAGCTAGGAGAGGGGTGGCATTGATGCCTAAAAAGAGAGTAGACATTGCCGCAGCAATTGAGAGTGAGTTGAAGATCAACATCTCGAATGGCGATAGCTAAAATGACAGGAAGTGGTAATTACTGACGAGCGATGCCTATTGAAATCAAAGTGGATGACTGAAATCACTTTGAGCATGAAGAAGAGGTAAATATTGAAGATGGGCTGAGACAATATATACTTATTCCGAACTCGGTATATCATGAGGAACATCGAGATGAACTAGGTATCCGGTGTGAGTTTGTGACAGCCACCAGTCTAGTACCGGTCTGGCTGTACAGAATTATCCATGTAAGTAGCCATTCCTAATATTAACCACAGCATTATTTGCAGATACAATCGCGTGGCGCCTGCATGGTAACTGTGCATGGTGTCCTATTGTAAGAAAGGTCTAGATGGGAAGAGAATATCTGTCTGCCATACCATAACCAATGCACACTTGCTCGTTAAAGCCGATACGTTTGCAGCCATGTTTTCCAACTATGAGATCTATGTTCATCGCAGCAGAATTATCGTGAATTATCACGAGTGGAGAATATAGATGATGATGGGGCGTAAAGGCGCGATAAAGTTTTCTTCCCGAATTTATGTAGAACATAGTTGAGCATATTACTAGTCTCAGTCACACTCTCGGAGAGAATATCATCCTCAAAAGATGAGTGACAATGACCGTCCGTATGTCAGCTTGACATACAGATGTACAATCCTTGAAGTTATTATTGACCCTTTCTGGGAAACTTTGATATCTCCTAGAAGCTTAAAGTAACATTATCTTTCCGAATTAATCGACCTGGTTCTTTTTATCCTTTTTTATGGTTACTTCTTCCGTTTTTAGTCAGGAACGTCAACATCAGATGTCCGACTTGAGATGAAAACCTTGTCGTGGATGTAACCTCATGATGCTTTAACCGTTCTAGATGCCTGGACTACTCCACTTGGAGCTATTGAAATCAAACAAGCTTTTGTGCATTTTTGTGCGGCTGACAAAAGATAGTGGAAATTTGTATATTTTGTCATTTCTTATGTATCCTACCGTGAACACAGCAACAGCAGCTATCAGTATGAAATGACAAGTAGACTTCTCATTCTTGGGAAATGAATAGATTTTGATCGAATTTCCATATCACCTTCTTCACTGAAGAAAGCTACTAGAGTGCCTTACTTCGCTTGAAGATTGATCCCTAAGCCGAGCCCTGTAATATTTCGTATAACTTCGCTGAACCATGCATGAAAACTTCTCCACACGCGGGGGTCTCATGTTGGTGCTGATGCACAACAGTGTAATAACTGTAGTATCATCAATAGTATCATCAACTTCGTATCCTAGGACTTTTCATCCGTTTTTGGAGTTCTGTAAAATTGTTTGGCGGCTGGCCGTCAAGTGTAGAGATTCTTATGCGGGTATTGTGCATCTATTGTACGCCGTACGCGTTCACGATAAGACAGGCTGGATTTGTTTGGATCGTGATCAAACTACAATTCTTGAAGTTTTCGTTTGGTTGAATTCTGTCGTGAGGTAGGTAGATGTATCACAGTGTCCTCGCATCAAGAGCTCCTTTTCGATCATGAAAATGCAGAAGACTGGTAAGAATCCAACAGAAATATAGTATAATCTCTCCGTGATCATGGACATAAAATTTCCTTGACATCTTCCTTCCGGTTTTTGTTTTTTTTTCCACCCTGAGGTTTCATTGATTTTTGGGGTATCTCAGCCATCCACGTTTTTGTCCTCTTTCCCAGTAACTCGGGCTATCGCGATCCAATTAAAAAAAATCACGTTGAGAACCCTCTATGATGGGGCCTTGGGAGGTACAAAATGTTCTAAACCATCAGGAACAGAGCCATGAAGCCACTGTGACCGGAATCGCTAAGATAAAAAGCATCCTTGCCGGCAACCCGATGTTACATGACAGGCGTGGGATACAATAGAGGCAATAGTCGAAGTACTAGGTTTGTCACACCTCCAAGCAATACTCCGTACTTAAAGATCAATAAACCCTTTTCTTGTACTTGCATGAGTACATAGGTGGTAATACGACATGTAATGAAAGGAATACCTAGGTACCTAGGTGAGTTGATGAGGATGAATACGGTTGTTGTCGTTGGTGTTGATGACAGTTGTAAGAAAAAAGCAATTTATTTTGTGTTACAGTGTTGTGACGCAGTAATGTCGGCCAATTAACCCTTACTGTAGGTTACTTTCAAGTTTATCCCCTAATTGTGTCCCCCCTGAATCCTCCCTCCATCGCCAAACATCAGCAACCAATATCAACAATTTCAATTTAATACGAGTTCGTAATGGCTCTCAAGATGACTATGAAGGTGTAATTGCTACTATTCCCACCTAGACACTTTGCACTTCGCATGGAATTTCAAACACTTCTTAGAAAAGTAACGCAATCTTACAATCAGAGTCTTAGGCAACCCTCCTTAACCTTACATCAACAACATATAACGACGGGAAACTATAAGCACTGAACATTCGGTACTTGGTATAATATAGGAAAATACCTCAACGATTCATTCCGCCATTTTAACGGTAGATAGTTAACCTACCGAGTCTAAGTAAATAATAAGTAGGACTTATATACCCCGTAGTCAACACCGCTTGATCAACACCGTTCAAGCAAAATTCACCGAGTTCGTCTTGAATTACCCAGTATGCTATCTAGTCCGTATCAATTGGAGCGGCAAATTAGGATATGTCCTCCTCCTCGGCGTGTGTCATCTTCTCGCTTAGTCACTGCAGTCGTCACGTCAGCAGTCAGCAGCCATTAGGCTTTTAATTCATTTGAATCTTGGAATTCATTCCAACTTTTGTTCCAACTGTCGTCTAAAGTAAGTACCTAGGTAGTTCTCAACTTAAATAAAAGATCCTGCGAGCTGTTGACTTGAATAGGAAAATTTGAATCATTACAAATCTGAAATTTAAGTATCCTCACCTGCTATAAGTATTGGCATTCATTGCTATCATTGTGCTTCTCCTCCGTTCAAGAATTTATACCCATCAACACGCAAAGTTCTGAATTACATAAATAATCATGCATCTCAGACCATTGGCCAGAAATGACCTACCCTCTATTGCAGACATTGGTACCGACGCATTTCGTGACGACGATTTAAAACCGATATTATTCCCTCCCAAAGACGTTGAAAATGGTTACCTCCGTCGAAGTATCATGCTACGCGTAAGAAAACGCCTTGTTGAAACAGGTACTCATTGTTTCGTCTCTGAGAGCGACGAGAAAGATGAATTTTGGTCTGGCAAACCTGAATTGCTGGGGTATTCATTTTGGGTGAGAGTGGGAAAGAGCGAAGCAGCGAGGAAGTGCCAAACTGACACTCTATTTTCAAGTATGAACTCTTGATATCTTTATCTCATCATCCAACTAATGACAATGCGTAGAATTGGAAAGAACGTTGATAGGAGTGGAGATGTGGTATTCCGAAACTTTCCTTGATCGTGATCGACCATGGGATAAAATCCACCACCTGAGAAATCTAAGTATCAATCATTTTGGATCAATTCCAGAGTATTTGGAGTTGGCTGCATTAGCAGTAAATCCTAAATTTCATCGTCGTGGTATCGGCGGGATGATGATGAAATATGGAATTGATTTAGCTCAGAAGGAACAAGTCCCCATTATTCTTGAAGCTTCTCCTGCAGGAAATCAATTGTATACGAAATTTGGTTTCGAAGAAACGGGAAGGACTGAAGTGTTCCCGGAAGTTTTCGTAGTAGCTATGCAGTTGGATCCTAAAGTCTGAAATGCCTAGTTAGTTGGATGATTTTCAAAGGGTATTGAATAATGATATGATATTTTGGAAGGCTTTCGCGTGGTGCAATCTGTTTTTCATATTTCTTATTTGCAAGTTGACTATCATTCACAATTTCTGAAGAGACGCGGAAGGTATGACAATTCAAAGTTGTTCTCTGTCATAAAAGTCAGTTTATGGAAGGTCCGAATATGCAAACTTTAGAATATGAACTCTAGCTACAGTTTATACTTTCAAGACGTTGTCACACAAGGTTTCGTGACTTCCTCACATTGGTTATCACCAACAACTTGTCATCTTTGTAACTGTTGTTATCAACTTGGAGTTAAGATTTTGTGTTCAAAGGGTAGGTACTTGATTCTGTATGCATGATCATCGTTGATTTCTATTAAACTATGAAGAGGTTGGTTGACAAATAAGAGCGCCGAGGTGCTAGCGCATCGCTAACTCGTACGGCCCCCTAACTTATACTTTTACTACATACGCAAGAGTTACAAGATGGCTTTCCAGGCACCGCTCTCTTCATTTAAAAATCTTCGATTCCTTCCTGTTACTTTTGTCTCCCTCTAATAATACTACTCCATACCTAAACCTCATAATGCCTTCTTTCATAAAAGAGCGATACAGTTCAATTAGTCGTCGCTTTTCCCAAGTCGCACCTATACTATCTCCCTCTGATAAAACACGAAATACCAAAACACAACCTTCTAATACTCCAAAAAAAGAGGTAATGACCCAAAATGATCGCCCGTCTCTTCGGTCACGAAGAGATCAAAGTGTCGGCTCCAAAAGCAAAAGAAATCTTTCCACAAGTCCAAAAATAGAGAATGTTGCTCACGATGATCAGAAATCTAAAGGATCTTTAAAATCTTCACAACCGCCAAGTTCAGACTCCGCAAAATCAGGAATTATTCATACCCCCAAATCAAATACATCAACTGAAAATCCATCGGGTACAAATACATCAGGTGGAAATACGTCAGGTGGAAATACATCAAGTACAAATCCATCAGATGCATCAGGCACATCTCATTCGTACAACACCTTCTCCAGCAACCTATCCAGCACAGCCAAATCCAACAAAAACGGCCCCGACGAAAAATATCAAATCAACTCACACCTAGTCTTCGAACACCTCTTCCCCGGCCAAACCTTCGTCTCGGTGCATCTCCAACGACTACAACACGGAATCTATTCCGATGCCAACTTGCACACCAAACACACCTTGCATGTTACATTCGTCGCACTCAGTTTTGTCTTTCATCCCTCGAGTCCTTCGCATCGGTTTGAGAGTGCGGTGATTAATATCAAAGTCAAGGATAAGAGAGGAAACTTGAGATTCTTAAAATATGCTCCGCATCAGGCTTATGGACGTATTAGCACGCAGAGTCTGAAGTGGAATTTTCAACTCGGGACTAGTTTGGGGGTTACTCAAGGCCCGGCTAATGCATCCGTGAAATCGAGTGTTTCGGAGGAGAAGGATAAGGTTGTGGGCTCGATGATGAAGATGTTTGTTTTTCCTCGTCTTTCTTTTACTATCACCCCTCTCCGTTTTCTTTTCTTTCCCTTTCTTTACCTCTTTCCATTGTTTTAACTTGGGAATGCGTATTAACAAAATAAAGCCAAGGATCAACCCGCAGCACCGTCTCCAACTCCACGCGTCACCCAGACACGCTCCTCCATTTCTCACTTGAAGAAAACTCGCAACAAGAATCCGGCATCCCCCGCGAATTCACATTTGTATTCATGCTCGAGCGACCAAGCGAAAAACAATATCCGCCCGTGCATACCTTTCATCCGACATCAAAGATGAAAACGCTCGAACATCGCATCCAGGAGAAATTAAAGGGATTGGTTGGCATGCATGACCATGAGCAGGACGAGGAAATTATGAAATATGAATATAAGGATTTGGCGGGCGGAAGAAAAACTCCCAGGGAATTCTTGAGTAAGGATTTGGAGGGTATTTTTGGAGAGGTCGAATTTGATATTTCTATTGACCCCAAGAGTTTGTTTTTTCTCCTTTCCCTTTTATCCCCCCCCTCCTCCCCCCAAAAAAAACAACAAACCCCCTAACAATCCAGTATCCAACGTCCTCACGATCCCCTCGGCGCTCAACACGCACCCCAAAGGCGAAAGCGAAAGCACGACGATCGCCGGCGAAGTAGGACAAAAGTTCCCGACGGAAGGCACGGCCGATAGTATTGGAAAAGTGGAACATCCCGAGGTCATGGTCGATGGCTTGTATAATTTTGCGAAGCTGGGCGGGTTGTTTGAGGATCTGGTTTGTTTGCCGGGGGAATCGGTCGGGAGTCGCGTTCCGGATGTACCCGGTATGGGTGGTGGAGGGGGTGGGGGAGGAGGGGGAAATGGTGGGAGTGGTGAGGGAAGTGGATGAAGTGAGGAGGGGTTGAGGGGTTGAGGTGACGGTGGATTTTTGGGGGAACTGGAGGTGGAGGTGTGGGAGGGGTGGCATGGGGAATCAGATGGATGGATGGATGTCTGGAGTACGAAATGAGATAAATCGGATGAATGGATTGATGAAATTGATTACATTACATTAGATGGACTCTTATCTGGAGTATCATTCTTTTGTTCGAGTTCTAGTTTGTTTCTTCGTAACCTAGGTATCCTAACCTAACCTACCTAGCCTAACCTAACCTAATTATCCAATTACATAATTAACTACATCGTTCAATTTTGCAAAACCGTGACTATTCCTCAGATCCTCTCGCTCTAGCCTATAAAATACAGAATCACAGGCTGATGACCTATCAAATAACAAGAACAAGTCTTCTTTCTTACTATTCTTTATAATAAAAATATATAATATAATAAAAATTGAACCAATCGTATTGACCATGTTTTGATTTCTATATCTACTTATTTATTAGTTGAAGTCCCGCCAGGACCCATTTCTCTAAACTCGCATGTTGAACCGAACTACATGTAAATCTTCTCTTCCCTCTTCTTAATTTTACCCCATGAATTCAATGGGATCAATTAAACAACAGTGTCTACCTTATCCCATAACCATCCCAATGAAATCACATCACAGCCTCAAATCCCCATCATCATCACCGTCACGGCCATGTCCGTTACGGATCCTGGATCAGCCTGGTGTAGTGATCGGGACCCGGTCCAGCCCACTGCTACTGTTATGATATCTGAAAATCAATTTTCATTTCCCACCCCCGACTCGAATCACAGA
>JANPYM010000006.1:297256-316484 GCA_025890175.1 Ciborinia camelliae
GTTTGTTTTTTCTCCTTTCCCTTTTATCCCCCCCCCTCCTCCCCCCCCCCAAAAAAAAAACAACAAACCCCCCTAACAATCCAGTATCCAACGTCCTCACGATCCCCTCGGCGCTCAACACGCACCCCAAAGGCGAAAGCGAAAGCACGACGATCGCCGGCGAAGTAGGACAAAAGTTCCCGACGGAAGGCACGGCCGATAGTATTGGAAAAGTGGAACATCCCGAGGTCATGGTCGATGGCTTGTATAATTTTGCGAAGCTGGGCGGGTTGTTTGAGGATCTGGTTTGTTTGCCGGGGGAATCGGTCGGGAGTCGCGTTCCGGATGTACCCGGTATGGGTGGTGGAGGGGGTGGGGGAGGAGGGGGAAATGGTGGGAGTGGTGAGGGAAGTGGATGAAGTGAGGAGGGGTTGAGGGGTTGAGGTGACGGTGGATTTTTGGGGGGAACTGGAGGTGGAGGTGTGGGAGGGGTGGCATGGGGAATCAGATGGATGGATGGATGTCTGGAGTACGAAATGAGATAAATCGGATGAATGGATTGATGAAATTGATTACATTACATTAGATGGACTCTTATCTGGAGTATCATTCTTTTGTTCGAGTTCTAGTTTGTTTCTTCGTAACCTAGGTATCCTAACCTAACCTACCTAGCCTAACCTAACCTAATTATCCAATTACATAATTAACTACATCGTTCAATTTTGCAAAACCGTGACTATTCCTCAGATCCTCTCGCTCTAGCCTATAAAATACAGAATCACAGGCTGATGACCTATCAAATAACAAGAACAAGTCTTCTTTCTTACTATTCTTTATAATAAAAATATATAATATAATAAAAATTGAACCAATCGTATTGACCATGTTTTGATTTCTATATCTACTTATTTATTAGTTGAAGTCCCGCCAGGACCCATTTCTCTAAACTCGCATGTTGAACCGAACTACATGTAAATCTTCTCTTCCCTCTTCTTAATTTTACCCCATGAATTCAATGGGATCAATTAAACAACAGTGTCTACCTTATCCCATAACCATCCCAATGAAATCACATCACAGCCTCAAATCCCCATCATCATCACCGTCACGGCCATGTCCGTTACGGATCCTGGATCAGCCTGGTGTAGTGATCGGGACCCGGTCCAGCCCACTGCTACTGTTATGATATCTGAAAATCAATTTTCATTTCCCACCCCCGACTCGAATCACAGATCGTGAGAGGTATCTCGATCTCGATCTCGATCTAGACGATACAACTCTTGGGATTTTGTAGGTGGTTGGGAAGGGGATAAATTTCTCAAACTGGAACTGGGTTTTATTGTTGTTGGAGATGTGAAGGGATTACCGGATCATGAATTGCAGAAAAGAATTGTTGTAGATAAAGGACAAGAGGTATTTGTATTTATAAGAATTGGTATGCGATTGCTATGATGGAAATGCTCCAAGAGAGATGTCCTTGTATTACTACCAATACATAGCAACCAATATCCAAAAGTCCATCATTCCCAGTCCCAAAAGCTGACCATCCGGAGGCCATTCCTATTCTATTGCGAGTCAGACGACCATGATCCATTTCCATTTGCATTTCCATTCATGCAGCAATAAAATATGTCTTCAGATTTCCTGTTCCGGACTTTCTCCCTTTCTTCTTCCCCATTACAGTAACAACCTTGAAGTTTGGAAATTTTCCCATCGAGTTCTTGGATATTTCTGAGATACTCGCGAGGCGCACTAGTTCTTATTCTTTACTCCAAAACTAATCTTACATCTTACATCTATCTCGGAAAGATGGATTTGGGGATGAATAAAAGGTCTATTGGCTTCTGGAACATTTTGATTACTCCTGTGGTTTCTTTGTCTAGAAGAAGATGGGTTCGCAGCAGACTCGGAGGTAAGGTAAGGAAATACTCTCCTCTACAATCCCATGCCTTCTTGGATCAAAAGTGGACGGAGATTCACCAGCGACATTATCAACTATCACTCTTATTAATTGCAGAAATGAGAAAGTAGCCGAATATCCAGTATATACTAGAGATTTCAGAATGAGACAAAGCATTGAAGTAAGAGCACCTACACAATCTACCACGAGCATCTTCCAACGTACGTGTATAGTTGTAGTGAACGGCCTTCTTTCGTTGCCACTTTCAACGGAATCTCGGATAGTATGATTATTCTTGGACGATTCTTTCTTGGGAGAGAGGCTGCTAATGTATTGGGCAGAGGTGCTTCCTCAATCCAAGAAAGGCTGAGGCCCTCGAGAGATATTTTCTACCCTCACCCTATTTTTTAACTCTGTTTTTAACTTGCAAAGTTTTGGTGAATCTGCTATTTGGGCAGTGTTTATAGAAGAAGAATGCCTGGAAAAGCTGTGATTCATCCTGTATCTCTTGCGGCCCTATCTCTCTTCATCAAAAACATTCGGATTCTTTTCTGGAGGCTGGTAGTTTCCATTGTATTGTCATGGAGTTCCACGTTTGGTACAAGAAGTACATGCTTGGACTCCATTGCACTAAAAGTTTGCGTGTCAGCATCGTTCTTAAAAATGAAGGAAAACTCGGAAGTCGTATCTGTAAAATAATCATCATGATTATCAAGTCAAATGCACATGCATTTGAAACGCCAATGAGCTTCAGTTTCGACTTGTTTTCCATAAACTTATGGTCAAGGTACTTCATCCAAGTCATCCATGGGTCGAAACCAACTCCAAGATAGCAGTGGCGTTTGTATTTGGTACTACATGAAATATTCCCTTTATCAACTAAGCTTTTGTTTCCAACGTTTACAAGAATCACAAGCTTGTGGAATTCGTTTGCGGTTCTCAGGCTCAACCTTTGAACGAGTCATAACAGTTGGAATTATAAGACAAGTAGATATGTGCAAATATAGGAATGTTTCGCCCGATCTCTAATTCTTTTTGATACCATCAAGCACATGAAATAATTATGAAGTCGTATAAGGGGTAATTTGAGGTTGCGCTCGCAGACCGGATTGCCATGATTGTCAATTAACTTCAACATCCGAAGTTGTATTATCTGTTGAAGTTGTACAGATCAAAAGCAAAGAATCTATTGTTTGACATTTTCCTGCAAGTAATTGTTTGCTCTTGAGTCTTGACCATGAGACTTTGAAAGAAGAAAGTTGCATGAGCACATAAGCACCGAAGTTAAGTTCCCGAATGGAACCCCTCGCCAACCAGATTGTCAGATGTTGACTTCTGTGCATTCGTGGCGTTAACGATTCATCTCAGGTCTTGTTACCCAAATGCCTTTGCCCACCTTGCCAATAGATGGGGAGGAGAATTTTGGGATCAATTCAAATACTTGAGTGTGGCTAATGGGTCACGTGGGTAATGCTATAGCTAAGGTTGTGGCTCATTCAACCTTCCTCTCGGGCTGGGACGGAAACATTCTGGAAAACAACCTCCGAAAAGCATTCCATCACAAATTAACTCCCCGACATAAGTCTTGTTTGTATTCCAAAACACGTCACGTAACTGATCTAATGTTGCAATATACCACGTATGAGTGAGTACACAGCAACGATATGATCGAAAATATCTTTCATCTTTGCACAGAGCAAAGCTTCAATAAATCATAAGGTACTCACTCGAGTACATCGGGTTCACATCCGCAATGACATCGGATGTTACCCCTTCATCATCCGAACTACCACTACTATCTTTCAGGATGAAAATCCTCGGACCGCAACCAGATTGAACGTCGATTTGAGTCCAGAATATTGCAAATGGATCAAGTCTTAACTCCATGAATCCACCACTGTTTTTATGACAACAATTCTCTCTTGTAGAGGTAATGGTATTGGTAATGTTTAGTCAGATAGGGGGGTAGAGCGGGGCATACTAGGGGATTCATTTGCCCCTCCATCCTCAAACAACTACTTATATGAACGACTCGGCACCTTGAATACAGAAGATATCATCAGTATACTTTTCAATATCTTGAATTTTATATAGTGTGAAAGAATTGCAACAACATGGGTATTTCTTCCAATGACATCGCAGCTAATGGCTCTGGTACAACACCATACTCCGTGATCAATGGTGCCAAAGAAGCCACTCGAATTCTGCAACAATTGGCCGGCGGTGAACTTCACTCGGAAATATTGAAACATTTAGAAAATGTTACTTTTACAACTGCAACAGATGGCACTCAAATATACTTCCCTTGTCCCTTTAAGGAAACCGAAGCCACAGTTGCATTAAAATCAGTCGAGGCAAGTGTTGTGGCTGCTATTGCAGACCTTCGTTATGGAGAACAGAAAAGAAAGATCGAGATCAACCTTGAGCAGACGGCTACATTCTTATTCTCGACTTACATTGCTACAATTGCTGGCATGAACAAACAGCATCCTGATGTGAAATCAAAGCTGAAAGGTAATTTTCCTCGGAAGTGGCATAATGCCTTTACTAATATATGTCATAGACACTGATTTACTCAAAGCGCAAGCTATCTTGTATCGCAGACTTTCGGCAAACCTTTATGAGACCAAAAATCCCGGGGAATATTTTCATATTCATGGATCCTTGGAAGCTGGAAAAACATTGAACATGATTGGACTAGAAGCATATCGGCCCGATCTTACAGATTATCGGGAATGTATCGATATAATTGAACAACATGTCAAGCAATACACAGCTGCAGAATTGGAGGTCATGAATGCCGAGATACATCAGGCTGGTGTAACGGCATTAAAGTGGGAAGATTTCAAAAACACAAACCATGTAAGCATATCTATCTGAATCTATCCACACCTTACTGATTTTATATCAGGGTCAAACACTTCTCAAGTTACCTCCATGGCAACTTGATAGACTCCAAGATGATTCCCCACCATGTCCATTTCCAGATGTAGCCCCTTCAACGCCAACATCCAACCCCCAAGTATTATCTGGTGTTCGTGTCTTGGAACTTTGTCGGATTATTGCGGGGCCTGCTATGGGTAGAACGCTGGCGGAATATGGTGCACAAGTTATCAAAGTTACATCCCCTAACCTTTCAGATGTTCCATTTTTCCAAGTCGATGGCAACACCGGTAAACATACCGCAGATATTGATCTTAAAACCCCAAGTGGTCGCGCCACCTTTGAAGAATTGTTAAAATCTGCCGATGTCATTCTTGATGGATATCGACCGGGGGCTTTGGAGCGATTGGGATACGGCCCAGAACAAATTCTCAAGCTAGTTGAGGGAAGAGGCAAAGGAATCGTTTATGTCTCCGAAGATTGTTTCGGCTATCAAGGTGAATGGGCAGGTAGACCTGGTTGGCAACAGATTGCAGATTGCGTTACTGGTGTTGCTTGGGCTCAAGGTCAATTTATGGGCCTCGAGGAACCAGTTGTACCTCCATTTCCAATGTCTGATTATGGAACCGGATGTATGGGCGCCATCGCAGCTCTAACTGGTTTATACAGAAGAGCTAAGGAGGGAGGTAGTTGGAGAGGCACGACTAGTTTGTGTCAATATGATATGTTTTTACTGGGATTGGGATTGTATGGGGATGAGGTGAAAGCTAAGGTCAGGAAAGATCATGATGAACATTTCTTCGACCTTAGGCATGCAGATAGCGTGGATGAAGTAGGTGGAAGAGCGCTGAAAAGTATGCGCCGAGCTCATCCTGAGTTATTCGACGAGAAGAATATGCAAAAGGCATATAGCAAAGGATTCAAGGAGGAAATTCAATGGTGTAGAAGTCCGGTCACCATTGAAGGACTGAGAGTTGGATTTGAGCGAGCCAGTCGTCCCAATGGATATGATGCGCCAACATGGGATGATTGGGAGATTGAGAAGGAAGTGGTTGAAGGATGAAGGTCCTCGAAAAAGAAATTGAATGATGAAGCGAATACGAGCTTCCCTCAAGTGAGAATGACCTCGCTTGTCGTGTGTAACCGTCGCCGAATCAATAATAGATCCATTTCAATATCGCAAGCGCGCTGCATCTATTGCCTAAATTCACCCACCCGGAAGCGCGGGATTTTCCATTCATATTGCCTATATTATCAAAAACAACATATATATAACTCGTGCGCCGATATCCAATAAAAGAAACCGAGTCATCAATATATTGCTGGGAATTAACCTTTGCTTTCCCGTCCCTCATTTAGCCAATGCATATATCGTATTGATGTAGACCCAAGTACACCAACTCACTCAGCTCGTACACCGATCTATTTCGAGCCTTCGTTCCAACATCCAGCTGCTTGGCACGATTCGCAATCAAACCAACCTGATGCAAATTCATAACTTTTGTTGCAAGTCTAAGGTGAATGTTTGGAGCCGAGACCATGATGGCTTTCTTTAAGTGGGGACACCTCTTTCGTGCCGGGGAGTTATTGGATGGTGGAGTTGCTGTGTCTTAAATGCCGAAGCATTCTTGACGAAAGGGGAACGGATCCAACGCTTCGGGGACCTACCTTTCTCCTGGTGGGAACACGGGTCCTGGAATAGGAAATCCCAGTTCCGTCTTGGTGAGATGATGTTTCGTTTCGTGGGTGGGACTTGGTGATTGATGACGGTACCTCAGGGATACTAAAGATACTTCTTTGTATTATAGGCATACCATGGCTGTGGATATCATCTTCGATTGGTTTGCATTATCCATACATATGGGGTGGTTCGTGTCTGCTGATTCGAACATTTGGAATACCATGATTTGAAATATCAATCCGAGTGGATGGATAAGTGCAGTGATATGTAATGTAATTACTTCAACTCCTCCATTCATATGTAAGCTCCTGGCACTCCAACATTCTTTTCATGCACCTTATTTAAGCCTTCAAGCGGGGACGATCACTGGTAGCCTGGGCTTTTCCTCCGAAGCAATATAGGCAAGCCCCGCATTTCATTGCGTTGCTTGTAATGGGACCAAACACATCATCTTCTGCAAGCCATAAGACGCGGTGCGTATTCGTGTTCATTTGTATTTGAATCTTGAATGGGGATTTGGAAATGTATGGGGTTGATTGGGATCTTATTGTGGCTTTTGAGAGTGAGAGTGAGAGTGAGGGGAAGGTTTGGATTTGGTTGGTTGGAGAGGAGGGTTTGGGTCTGGATAGAGAGTGTTTACATAATAGCACTATTGAGTATGATGGTGTGGTGAGTATTGTTGATTGGTATATATCTGAGTTTGTATTGTGAGCCTGTGGTGTTGATTATTGGTAGATTTTTGTGGGTGTGTGAGAGCGTCGCACGATGTGACAAGGCTTCCGTTTCTCTCCTCTTCTTCCATTCTTTCTGGTCTATTCTTCTTCTACTGGGTCACGTTAAGTAATCTTTCTTGTATTCACTAAAGTAATCAGCTGACTGATGCTAGCTGTACTTACTTGATTCATTCTCGATCTTGCTCTACTTAAACACTCTACTTTTGAAAAGTCAATGTGTCTAAAGAATTCTGGAACAATTTCGAGCACAGTAGCACAGAAGGTCCTCGAAAATTACATGGTAAAATATCTCTCCATCTCTTCTTCAATCCCAGTCAAAAAATACCATCGTCGTACCTTTAGCCAATATTCCCATCCGACTAATTTTCATTCCTATAAAACGACAACAAGAATCATGAACCAAATAAACACAACAAAATAACAAAAATATTATTTTGAATTAAAACCAAAAAGGGGTGTTATGTTCTTTTCATGTTCCTGATAAATGTGATGTCAGTAGTGGGTATTCTGAGAGGAAATCTTGGCATCCTGAGCTTATCGTCTGCTGTGCTTGGTTTGTCAAAGTGGTAGGGACTTCTTGCGGTTTATATATTCGGTGTCTCTAGGAAGAGGATCCTGGATTCACTTTGAGCTGTGGATATCACATCGAATCCAAATCCATGATATTACCCCTCTTTTCGTCTTTTCGTCTTCAGGGGGGGGTGAGTGAGGAGTGAGGAGGAAAGAATATTGCAGATGCCTCAACTGATTGATATACAATCAGTCACATGATATTCAATACCGAAACCGATTCCATCACCACATCCAGATTGAACTAGTGGGACTTGAAGGAGCCATGGCTTATATAAAGCCAAGAATTTGATCTAGTAAGGTGACAAGGTACAAGACTTTTCATGGGAATTATCACTTCCCTGTCAGGTCCTCCAAGACTATTGGATACTCTACATCATCGGACTTGGTTGCTGGCTACAGATAGTTATTTAAACTCGGCTTGTGGTTTGAGAGAGTCCTTTGTAGTTGGAATCTGGCAACTTTCAAAGCCTCAACCATGATGGTAATTGGGCGATTTTTTAATATAGCATGACACCTTGACGTTCTTGATCTTAGTGGATATAGATATTGATAATAGTCTCATCTGGTATTGGTGGATTCGCCAATAAGTGATGAGTATTCTGTTTAACGGCGATAGTGTGAGGAGAGACAGTGCTAGGGTAATGTATGTTACTGCTGTTAAATATAGTGACTCTTGAGTATTGTCTTATCTTTCCTAACCCCCCCTTCAGCCCCTTTTTTATTTATCATATGATTGAGTTCCGCGTCCTAATTATTCCACTATACCAATCAACTAAAACTTCGATCGTGTATGCAAACGTGACACTCCTTTCCTACTATTATTCTGAGGAGTTTCCGGTTTGATTTTGATACTTTTCACAGCTCGATGAAGCTATAGTTTTTATACTGAGAGTCTCAATCTGCAGAATTTCCCCTCTACCATATTGTCTCTTTACGCATCTCTCTTTATTCACCTCTCCATTCAAACTTCGAAGTGTTAGCATTCATCCATCCGCAGTATGAAATTTCTTTTATTTTCCTTTCTATATAATATCCTAGCTCACCCCCTTTACCACTTCTTCTTACCAATATGTCCTAAAGTCCAGGATATCATTGACATTTCCGATTGAAGATCTTAAAGTGAGGTTTATCTTAACTTTGGTTGCAGTAGAAAATTCTGCTACGCTAATATCTCATCTCTTTATCTCATCCCAAAACTGTGGCACAATTCGCAAAATCCAAGGATAGCAAAAATCACTTGTTCGACAATGAACTTTGATACATGGTGGTGGTGATAATGATGATGACTTTCCCGGCCCAGACACATCTTGTCACGGTGGAATTTTAGCGTTTTCTCATAATCTTGCTCTTACTCAGAGCCATTGACATACTAGTGAAAGTAGATTTTCTCCTGGATTGAAGACTTGAGTTTTAGTTTTTTTGTTATTTTATCATGGGAATGATACAGGGGGATGGTTATTTTTAGCAAGAGATGGAAGGTTGGGCGTGGTCTATCCTCTGATTCTCCCTAGGTTAAGGCTGGAGGTTCAAAAGCAGATCCTGCAGAGGATTTCATTGTGGAATACTTGGTTTTATTTCAAGGTTTGGAATGTGGGGAGGGAAGTTATTTATGCCATGGATATTTCTGCTGCTGGGAATCTAATTGTACCTAGGTAACTTTCATTCACCTTTCTGCCACTTTTTGGATCATGATTTGTGCACGCATGATATTCACTATTCTATTTTTCCTCCTTACCCCGCTCCTATACTCTACCGTCTATTTTTCTCTACACTCTATTTCAGTGACCATGTAGTTCAACAAATTCTATATTCAAGTTGTTTCTAATCGATGAAGTAAGTCACGTATGTGGGTGGTAGTTTCGAGAATCAAAGGAGGTCAATTTCACCAAGATTTTGAATGTTGATCCCTTCTCTCTCCACGGCTGCAATTTCTGGGTTGGATTGACCAGGTGTTATTCCTGTTATCATTGTCAGTAAATTGCATAATGATAATACATACAGCAGCGAGAAAGTTTCACTCAACAACGGTAAAGTTATCATGGGATGATAGTGTTTCAATTTTCCTGCAGATCCAGGTCATCCTAAGTATCCTATATACCAAACCCGTTCGTTCGTTAGATCTTTTCATCTTTGTTGTCTGGCCCACAGCCTCAGACCCGAGTTTGTGTCGTAGGATGATACATTTCTATGTCCCGATCTTTCAGGATCGATGGGGTGTTTAAATAGTACAATATACCAGGTCTCTAGCCTGTTGCTCCAGAGGCGAGTGTCACTACTACATATACTTCTCTAGCCATCAGAATCAGGAACATCCAACGTACAGTACAAGATTTTGTCGTAAAGATTAATCTGTATGATGTTCCGAGACCGAATCTTAGCCCGACAGTACCTCTGCTGTTTTGCTTTGCTGCTTAATATATTTTGGTTCATATTGTTCCACTCTTGTATCATCTCTTGTACGCCTCTCATTGTCTCGTCTGATGTTTTTTTGCTAATTTTCGTTGTCTTTTTTAGATAGTACTTGCATCAGTCTCGTGAATATCTTGGATCTCAGTCATCATTTGCTATACGTCACATTTTCTATATTCAAGGCGCATCTTTGGTTTTCCTGCAAATTGTCCTAGACGGTTGCAGAGCTTTTGATGGAAATATGAAGTCCTTAGTACTCCTTATATATTTCCAACATTCGCGTTAAACTCTGGGTATGCAAAATTGGTCGTCACAAATTCACCAGTTCATTTAGTTGAGCTTGTGAGAAAGGCTGCTTGCCATGGATTGGCCAAGTTTTGCTCAATTTTAGTTGAGTGACTTGATGGGTATTCAATACTCGAGATTCCACCATGGCCGAATTTTAAGCTTTCTCCTTCTGCTTTCTCGATTATTCTCCCTTCTCTCTGACATATAAAAGATCAACCTAAAATCGGGTTTACATCATTCGATCGTCCAAACATTACCGAGCAGCCACGAGAGCCTGTTTCATTAACAGAATTTTACCCTGAAAAGCTTGCTATGTATACTAAAGGCCATCTGGGAATATGAAGTTGGATAATCTGGACAGAGTCGACTAAAGATTCGACGAACGAGGAAGCACTAGAGTTCCTTGTTTAATATGGTTGAAATGTGATGACACTTATCTCTTTCTGTGTTGAATTTTACTCCAACCATGCTAAAAAGGCTTCCTCTTGGTCCAGAAAATCAGCTAGATATTGCATCCTATTCTTAGCTGAACTTCATTATTTTCACCTTTATCGGCGGTTTCGTTTATGTTAAGGTCATCACTACTCTACGCTATTATCGTTGTCTTTTTGATTTGCTTTCCATGCTTTCTGATGACTTCTCATTCCGTAAAATTTCTCACCATCCTCCTCTATTTTCTTGGATCTCTTCTCCTCGCCAAGACACTTGAAATCCCTCCGTTGCGTGTTTTCAAGTTTGTTGAAAAAAGAATCTTCCGGTTGGGAAAGACTTTTTATGGTAGGGAAGCTCGAATTCGCCATCGGGTTAATTGGAAGCAGAGAATGATTTGGGGGTGAATCATTTACATGGAGTATGACAAACACAACATAATGAGCTACGAATTTATTCACTACTTTATTCATAGGGATGCCTAATGAATAGTGCTTTGGAATTCTTCGAGTCGTTTTTTAAAGGATTTGTGATTATATAAAGCCTTGGATAACCAGTATAGGGTTGTGTTTAATTAAATCCGCCATATTTATAAGCCAGACTTAGCTGTTATTTGGAACTATCGTCTATCTTCTCAATCATGTATGGATACATATTTTATTCACACCATCATCTGGTATTCAGCTAATGTTTTTGCATCAGTTCCCCAAAAAAGTTTTTATCATCTTATCATTTTCATCGTCGCTAGAATTAGCATGAAAGTTCTAATCACTCTTGACGATGCATGACTTGTGCGAATATCTATCCTTCATTCCTCTTCCTAGCTTCATTCCCCCGTTCAAAACTCACTATACGTTTATCCTTTTGTATTTGAAACACAATAAGCACATAAGATTAAGCTCTGTGGTGCGTGTATTTCTTCCTTCACTTATTCGAAGTGATAGTTTTAGGGCTTTGGTATAATAGTACATGAGTTGATTTCAGTGAATCTGTGAACAATATCTCGCAATGGTGAAAAATAATGCGGGGTTATTATCAAATAGGATAGAAGTGAATACCTATCATTTGATATCCCGTTACCAATGATACATTAACCGAGAAGCTATTATAACATCAAAATCTCCACATGGCGAATTTTGGGGTGCTCAAATCGCCAATATCTTTTAAGGATTTCAGTACTCTTCTGTTACCAAGATTATACCGCTGGTCATGTAGGGACTAGCATTTAAAGATTCCCATTTCTGAATCCTATCCTATTATTCTTTAACAAAGCTAGCTATAGGGAAAGATGTAGTTTTTAGGAGCTTGAACAGCAGCAGTCTCCCATCCCTCATCGTAGTATTTACTTGAGACTTAGAATATCAAACCTTACTTTTCCGAACTCTGACGTTGAGATTCTATTACTATCATCCTATGCTTTCTTTCGAGAAGTTGTTGTCACTTTACCAGGATTCTTATCATTGTCATATTCCAAGATCTTCATAGTCTTTTTGATATAAATGGTAGATTGCATGCCGTAAGAATAACCATACAGGGGCGATTTGCAAGGCTCCTTGAGGGATGATCCTTTTTCTTGCATAAGCACGTTATCGATGTTCTTGTAGTAAACCTTGAGTCGGTCCATATCAGTAAGGCTGAGTAGGAATGATGTGCTTGCGGACATAATATAGAATTCGATAATCCCAATAAAAAGTTTGATCATAAAGGAGCCAATAGAATCGGCGGCTTAGTATCCTGTGGCTTCATCAACAATATGCAATACTGATTTACCATCAATATAAAAGATATCAACATATATAAAGAAATTGTACTCAACATCGTCTCGCAAAATAAATTTGAATCGTCCTAAAGACTTACTATGCTTCTAACATTACTCGCAGAATTTCGTTAGCTTCTTGATAGAACTCGAATCACAATCGTTGTATCCTGCGCGTTCCAACAATCGTTAGAATGTTTTGGAGCTGTATTTAAAACCTGGAGTAAGTCTATTATGATGTTCGGATGTTATATAGTGAATGGACAGGTCTATCGATACGTATTTGATTCTGCTTTGTACCTAAACAGACCTCGGGATAATGAGTTAAGGTTATTCCTACCTACTCGGTGAATCATGATACCCTCGCTTCTTGGCTTATTGCCCATAGTAATGAGGGTGGTTTTATCAAGTCATATGGGCATTAGACTAGCGTAGGTAGTATTAGCTTAGGACCTGGCTTATAAACAGTCACAATTTAGATCTTTAATCAACATCCCTCTCTGGCAAGACACATGTATTTATCCCATAGATTTATCCAGTGACGAATATATAAGATCTCCATATCTGTTCGATATCCGACAGAAGCTCAACACTACAGTGGTTGGATCTCGAGACATTGGTGGGCTGAGATCTGGAGACTGTAAAGTCTATCCATAACGAAAGCTTGTTCTATACCGTTGAAGTTTCGAGCATCCAGATCTTGAACTGGTTCTATGGATGATTATTGTCGATATTGAGTGACTTCTATAAAACATAGGATATGATAATCCTGATGAAAGACAACGACAATACATCCACCGCCAACAACAAACTACTTTTTGCACACGGCTAGCAGCTACCGTATCCCAAACATACTCATCCCATCATCGATAATCTGATCCATATCATCAAAAATGATATAATCTCACTCTCTATAACCCAAACCAAATACAAAATCAGATAATCGATCCCTCACTTACCATTCCTAGATGCGCCCACTCAACACTTACACCTCCCACAAAATGCACCAGACACCTCTCTCGTTCTTTCCCACCTATCCCACGCGTCTTTAATGGTTCTAAGCTTGCTATTTTACCCTACGCTCCCACCCTGGAGATTTTATGCTCTCAGAGGTAGATTTTCTAGCGAGGCAATCTGTCATTTACAATACGGTATTCTAATATCACAATTCACCACATCCTTGTATTCTTTCGTAATTGAAGAGTCGATGGAATTTGAATTACCTCATAAATCTCAATGTTCTCACTTATATTCACCTTCTCCAATTCCTCAATGCCATTTCCGCTCCTCTTTCTACCACAAAAACCCCCCTTTTACTGTACCCAACATCTGCAAGCTCATCTCAAAGATAGAAATACCACATACAAATACCAATGAAAGTTCCGAGGGGTTGTGAAGCCCCAAGAATGCAGCATTGAAGTGGTGGCAACCAAGGTTTTAGTTTGGGGTAGAATAATTTGAAATCATAATTATGAGGACTCTCTACTGGTGTATCAAAAACATGAGACGAAGACAGTGAAAATCTGACAACAATTGTGAGTTATTTGAGGATCAATATAGTAAAGTTAGGATGAAATGTGAAACGATAACTCACTCACCCGTCATACCTACCTATGCAAGTTTCTTTCCAGCACTGTCACGCTGAGAAGCGTTAAAGACGCCGTTGTCACATCCATTCCACCCCTAGTTTGTTGACAGGCGTGGGAAATTCACAATGATTACCGCTGAAATTGACGCAAATATATAACTTTGCGTGATGAAAAATTAAAACATGAGAAGTCTTGGTTAGCAATTTGGTGAATTTCAAAAGAGGGGTTCTCGTCTTCAATCAGGGGTGGTGATTCACCAAAGCCTTCCACGTGATCTTTTCCAATTTCACATTTTCCCCTTCATCGTTGGTACTCATCACTCACCCTATCTTTCAATTCCCTAATAGCGATTTCTTGACCATAAAAGCCTGCGTACTATTCAGAAATTCGATTAGCAAATTTTCTAACACTCGGCAAGTATAACTTATGCAGGGAAACTTGTACACGGTTCATCGAAAGTTCTCAATAACACGCTTGATTGCTGATTAAATAAAAGAAAAATCCTATGATCGAAAAAGGGAATGATTGCAGGTCTCAGTACAAAAACGATGATGTCATTTATTTCAGAAAAACACAGCAAATATAAGTTTAACAGTGATAAAAACCTATCTATGGGATGATTTCAAAATAGGAAAGAAATGGGCGGAGGAAAGTGTGAAGATAAGTTAAGTCGAAATCGTGGTATCTCATACAAATATGAAGTGCGAGCAAGAGAGCACATATCACGAAGTTTTTCGTTTACTAGATGATACTGTAGCAAGTTTTTGGATTTGCGCTTACCCATTTCGAAAACGACGAAATGAGAAAGGGCACTGCTACCTCCACACGCAGTGTTCATGTTAATTATAAAGACTGAAAACGAAAGCTACTGTTAGAGCTTAGTGAGAGCACCGGGCGTACACTAGCTCTATTGATGAAATTGAATTCACGAGGAAGGGAGTGAATGACATGTTAGGAAATACAATAACTTTACCTAGGTATCCCCTCCCCCCTCCCCTTATCACCTTTTACTAGTCAATTATTTTCGTAGTCTCCGGATACAAAAACACCATTCTTCATCCCCCCACTCCCAGATTTCAACATGATAACTATCCTGAGTTACCATCAAATACTGCGTCAGACCTCTGATCGAAAGGAAGAATTTCATCTGCAACTCTGACAGACGCACAGAGAGAAGATATTTCCTGAGAGGGATTGAGTCAATGGAAGTTTCGCTGTACATAGGACCTAGGTCACTAGTTAGATCCTGTTCAATCCATTTAGGTGATTGTCGCAATCTTGTAAATGAACTACCAGGAATACAGATGGATCGGATTGAGTTGTTGTTGTCAAAGTTGTAGAATTAATATGCCTTTAGTAATTACTGTCACGGTCGCTTAATGTACGAACCCCTTAACTATCATCCCATCCATCCCCTCTCCTTTTTGTCAAAAAAAAAACTTAACATGATTTATTTCCATTATCCCGTCCGTTTCCGACTCTTTGCTCACCATCACACTCTGCAGAACCATTCACGGAAGGGGCCTTCGCTCGTTGGAGAAAACCATATACCGAAACAAATTGCATCAACATTATGAGTTTTAATACAAGTTGGATCAAATATTGCAGTGGACTTTGAGAGCTAGTAGGACCACGTTGGTGAATATTCACGAATCATTACGTCACGGTCTCACTCGCTCAGCCCCATGCATACATGCCCCACTAACTACCTAGGTACTGTGAGGTCGGGAGTTTTGTATTAAAAGTGGGAAAGGAATGATATTATTCTTTACTAGCTAAGATAAGTGTTTTATACTAGCTAGATGTGGAATTGATTATGTAAGGCTTTACAAACCGTTCCTTCCTCTATACTTTTCCAAATTTCATTATATAAACCTCCACTCGTTTCTCATAGCATATGATTGAGATCTCCCAGTAAACAATCAGGCGAAACTAGCATGACTGTTGGATGTGTTTTGCGGTATCAATGGGCTTTAGTTTTAATTCATACTTAAAATAGTTTTAATATATATAAACTATTGTAATTGTTGTCAACCTATCAGTATTATCATTTAATATAAAACCATCTATCCCATTCTTATCAGTGGTCAACCCCTCTCCTCGCATTTTCTTCTTCAAAATGACAGCAATCACATACATTATCGCAAAACGCTCAAAATCAACCTGCCGATCTCATTCATCACTCTAAAGCTGGACTTGCCTCTGAAAATACCATCCATCTTCCCTAAAAAAGGACTCGGTTGCAGTTTTTACGACTTCTTGCAAGAAACATGGGGTTGTAAACACTACGAGCTTTTATATCCCGATTTTTAGTCGAGAAGTTCATCGTTCTAGTACCAGTGATGGAATGGGTGCATTCAGATATCTTCGATTATTGATGACAATCATAGCAGTAATGACCGCACTAATAACTAAAAAATAATCGAAGAATGCAGATAGCTTATACTAATCATAACCATTCCAAAACTACCGTGGTGATGATTACAAGAACAAGTTGTTCAAGTAATATTTTCTCAATCATTTTATTATAGCGCTTACTAGCTCTGTGACCATGTGAGAGGTTGGACGAAGAAGACTTACCTATACTTACGAATCTTTATATATGGAGCAAGAGATTGTGTGAGCCATCGACAGTGAATCTTTTCGAATAAAGATCTGGGACTTCTAATAACTACCTCATTCACCACTTCCCCTCCAAAATCACCTCCTAGCTCCGAGCCATCTTAACCCCTCAATATATGACCACCACACACCCTCTCCTTCCTTTCCGCAAAAAGCTTGCGGGAGAACAGGGGTTGACCAGCTAGGAGAGAGAAGTCTCGCCGGGAAAGTTGAAATCAAGATCCTCAGTCCTCCCCTGGCATGAGATAGCAAGATCAAAGGTGAGAAGCCTGATAGACTATCAACTGATATAATCCCCTGTACTATTTCTCACTGTCACTATATAATACTACATCATCATCATCATCATCCGATTTGAAAAAAGGTGTACTCATCATTGCCACTACATTCCACAATCCCACAATCCCCCATTTTCACTTCCACACTCTCATCCACGAATTAGCGACCTCCATACCTAACCTACCTTAAGCCCCAATCATTTCTCCTCGCTGGATTGGACACGTGGAAAATGTATATCTTGCTTTCCCTACTATCTCGCGTTATCCCTTCCCTTCAGAAAGGAAGATATACATTTTCCCAGTAACCAAGTCTATTCCTTATATAGCAAATCCCTCACACTAGAACTCGCTTATTCAAACCCTATAATCAATCGTCGCTTCTGATATCAGATATAGCGCATAGCGCGAGCAGATTGAATTCCAAATTGTGAGGGGTAGCCACGTGGATTTAATGATCTTATGGGATAATTTGGTGAAGAATTGAAGTTTAGATGACGTATTGTCTGTCTTACGATATGAACGTGCTAGGTTTTATGCAGGTGAGGAGAAAGATAAAGAAATTGTAGTCGAATAGAGTGAATGATGGGACCCCCTGTCTCTCCTCAAGCTCCATCCCCGCTTATCCGACATCTCTTTCTACCTAGGTATATATAAACTTTCATCCTTGCGGAGAAGTTCCTCTCATAGGAAAGTGATGGGATTAAAATGACTAAGCACATAAAGGGGGGTTAAATATTCCCCCTTAAAGCAAACTAGCCATTCTAATCTCCATCCTAGCCCTAATCCAGTATTGCGAATAAACACCCCTTTGTAATGTAAATTTTGTTCGCGTCATATTATTCTCTCATTACCGTCATTCTACTTATTACCATAACCATTATCTTTGACCTGATATAACACTATCACAATCGGATATCCTTTTGAATTTTTCAGATGAATATGCACAACTACAATCTAACTGAAATTTTGTTGTTATAAAATAGTTCTACATACACTAGCTCGATACACAACTACAATCTAACTCAAATTTTACATTCCCATCCCCTTCTCTTCCCTCCTCTTCCCTCTCTCTTCCCAAAAATGCCACTCAATCATAAACAATCTCATAATCGCCCCCAAAAAGACTGCTTACCATATACTCTATCTCCGCACTCAACGCAGTTTATCTTACTTTTTATATCTATCTATGCAACTATCTATTCAACTTCCCCCCAAGCATGACCTAAGTACCTACCTACCAATCTAAAATTCACTCAAACATCCAATCCCAATCCTCTACCCCGCTCTCTCTCCCTATACCCCGCTCTCTCTACACCCCGAGGTAGCTCTTAAGCAGCAAAAGCAAAAATACTTTAGTTTACAAAAACAAAAACAAAAAACAAAATCTCTATAGAACCCTATATATCTACCAACCCAACCCCCATCAATTCTATCGATTCCATCGATTCCATCACGGTCATAACAACCCCAACCCCAACCCCATTCCCCCATTCCCCCACTCCCCCATTCACCTATCACGCATCACTCCACCTAGCGAGCGCTAGCGCTTCCAAGGTTATATAGGATCAAATATCAAATATCAAATATCAAATATCAAATATCAATATTCAAAATCAATCCATAGCATATCAATCCATATCAATCTGTCGCATCCCGTATACCTACTTTCTACTTTCTACTTTCCACTTTCCACTTTCTACTTTCTACTTTCTACATTCTACTTTCTACTTTCTACTTTCTACTTTCTACTTTCTATTTTCTACATTTTACTTTAAGAAATCACACCGAGCCGAATGCATTTTATACTACCTACCAACCTTCATTCTTTCACTTTTTCTTTCACTCTTCTACAATATATCCCAGATATCCGTCCCTATCTCCATCTCCATCTCCATCTTTATCACCCATCCATTCATCCCCCCCCGTTCCTTCATCCCCTCCCCTCCCATCCCCTCCCCTCCCTTCGCTATCCCCCTCCCCTTCATTCCCTCCCCTTCCATCTCTTTCCCTATCTTTCTTCCTTCCTTTGTTTCCCCCATTCCCCCCATTTTTTCCCCATCCGTTTATACTTTCCGTTCCTTCACCTCCCCATTCCCCTCCCCTCCCC
>JANPYM010000006.1:316494-339969 GCA_025890175.1 Ciborinia camelliae
TACCTCATACCTACCTAGTAGAAAGATAGATAGATAAATAGAAAAATAGATAGATAAATAAAAAGATATTTAAATACCTAAATAAAAAGATAGAAAGATAAAAAAATAAAAAGATAGAAAAATAAAAAAATAAAAAAATAGATAAATAAATAGATAAAAAGATAAATAAAAAGATACCTAGATACCTCATAGATAGATAGATAGATACCTAGATAGAAAAATAGATAGATAGAAAGATAGATAGATAGATAGATAGATACCTAGATAAATAGATAGATAGATAGATAGATAGGTAGATAGACCTATACCTATACCCATATATATCCATAGACCAAGACTATCTATCTAGTATTTATATATTTTCTATCTTGGCATTATAGATATACATTCTATACATTCAATACATTCTATACATTCAAGACATTCAATACTATATACTATATATAAGTATTCATATTCCAGTAAATTACAAATAAATTACATAAACGCTACCGGTATATATATATGTATGTATGTATATATGTATGTATATATGTATGTAAGTATGTAAATATGTAATATCATCACATCTATAAGAGTATGTGTGAGAGGTAAAATAAAATAATCGAGAAGATTCGCATGTATGTATGTACCCTATCCATCCCACCCAACTCATCCATCCCATTCCATCTATCTATCCTATCCCATCCATCCACCCATCCACCCATCCATCCATCCAGTAATATCACAACCAACCAACCAACCAACCAACCAACCAAACAATGTCAAAACATAGTATAGCATAGCATAGCACAGCATATTATTGATGGACAAAACCCCAGATCAGACCAGACCCGACCCGACCAGACCAGACCAGATCAGACCAGATAAAATACATACATACAGCGAAAACCGTCCGGAACCGCATCGAGTCGTCGAACTCCATCCAACGCCCTCGAATCACGGACGGGTTCCCGATAGGCTTTCTTCCAATTTCCTCTCTATCTCTCTCTCTCTCTCTCTCAACCTACAGATCGAGGAAGAAGCAAGGGGTATCATGACGTGGAAAATAAAAAAACCACTCTTCTCCCAGAACGAGAGAGAGAGAGAGAGAGGAAATGAGAAAGCCTGACAGTGTAAGAAGAGAAAAATAATAAAGAAAGTAATGGGAGAGAGCTACTTTGGCTACTCAGAGGTTTTTATGCAGAAAGAATATATGGATCATTAGTTGCTGGCTTGCCAGCCATAAGTAATCCCAATTCACGCATACGTTCTGCACCTTTACCAGGTTGTGGTCTACGCTCTGGTTGAGGTTTACGTGCACGATTTGCGCAATGCTTTTGATAGAATTTCTCCTTTCGTCTTTGTCGCTTTTGTTCAAGACCTTTGACGATATCAATGGCTCCACGTAATGGTCCATCACCATCATCCTTGGCTGCAATTTCATTTGCTGCTGCGATACGACTAGCAGTATATTGACGACAAAAAGCATTTGGTGTTCGAGGAAGAGACTTGGTATGAGTTAAACCTGGTCTAGATCCTAAAGGTGCGAACTGAATTGGTTTGCTTCCATTAATTGAAGGTGAAGCTGGAGGAGAATAGACTGCACGTGCTGGTAGTGGAGAGTGAGGACGTGTTGGGGAGTCATTTCCGAATAAATTTCGAGGTGGAGGTGATTGAAGACGTTTTTTGGGTGGTGGTGGTGATTGAAGACGTTTCTTAGGTGGTGGTGGTGATTGAAGACGTTTCTTAGGTGGTGGTGGAGAACGAAGACGTTTTGGTGGTGGAGGAGAATGTAATTTTCTTGGAGAATGACCTCGAGCACGACGGCGGTCCGAACCAGAATCTTCAAATTTTCCTTGCATCCAAACTTGTTCATCACTCTCAAGTGTTTTCGCAAAATCATCTTCAGATGATTCATCCTCAGGATCAGATGTTGGGAAAGATGGATCAATATCTTGAGGGATAGGGATATGCTTGGCATATTTCCTGGCTTCCATACAAGAAACGTAAGCATCTTCGAGAGGACGATCCTCATCAAGTGTTCCACAAACGAAATCGGTACTATCAGGAAGATCTGGAGTTCCTGGGCGAATCTTGATGCTACGAGTCTTTTTTGACTTTCGCTTCCCCCTTGATCTTTCTCTCAAAGGTGCCATGCCATCATTTGAAGATTCGATTGATGATGCCGATGCATGTCTGTTTGCAGAGGTACGATAACTGCTAACTTCATTGTTTGGTATTGGAATTGTTGCGTTTCCCAATCTGTGAGGAGTCCAGAAAGCAAAATCACCCTCGGTATCATCCTCTTCATCAGAATCGGCGAAACCAGCTTCATTATCTGTCTCATTTCCATCGGTATCATCTTCCTCAGAGTATTCTCGATCAGTCTCGTCATCCTCGTCCTGATCCTCATCAGAACCATCTTCATTATCCGAGTCGTTTCCATCATCGAAGTCATCTTCATCATCTTCCTCCAATGCTTCTTCCTCGACCTCGGAGCCAAGTTTCCGGAACTTGATCTCCTTTGCCAGGGTATCATTGATGGTAATCCTTGCCTTGGGAACCTCTTCATCTTTGCGAATCCAATCATCTTCTTCTACACCTTCACTACAGAATTCGTGAAATCGAGCAGCCTCGGATTGTAAATCTTTTTCTCCTGCGATGACATACTTAGGTTTACATCTGACTGCAACAGGACTTTGGGATGCGCGTCTAATCGTTCCGGTAGATTCGCGATGAGGGCGAATGGAAGATGTGGGAGTAGGTCTAGGTTTTCTGGTAGTAGATGGTGATCGACTTGAGACGCGTTTGCGTGCTGGCGAGGTACTTTGCAGAGCGCGTTTTGAAATCTCGGTAGGTTCCAGCTCAAAAGGTTTCTCGAGAGGCCGTTGTTCGTATTTTTCTGTGGGCTTAGTAGGGCAAGCAAATTTGATGGTACATTTACGCTTTGGAGCTTCGACAATAGGAGCGGAGGGTTCGAGGGGTTTCGCGACGGCAACTACCGGAGCCCGAGGAGCGGGGTCTTTTCGAGGACCACAAGCGAAACTAATACAACGTTTCTTTGGAGCAGTTTCAAGAGGTACCACCGGTGCTGCTCTCGGTGAGACGTAAAGGATTTCCGTGTGAACCGCAATAATTGGATCAGCCGCTTCATGAGGTGCGACTGGAGTAGGTGGAGGGTATGCCGATTTTCGACTCATGGAATAGTATGAATTTGGAAATGGGGGACTGGGCGTACTTGTGCGAGCAGGACTTGTGAAACCTCCATCGCTAGTAAGTTCGGCGGTAGATGCAAGACTTCCTGTGCTCATCAAGGATCGTCGGCGCATTAAGTCGGTGGTGATGTGTATATCGGGTCTTTGTGTCTCTCGTGGAGGGCTTTTCAAGCCTCTTGTAATAAGGGATTCTGCGCGATCATTTTGAGGGCGAATGGCAGCTTTTGTGAATTCCTTTCGAAGTAGTTCAGGAGGTTCATCGACGTCTGCAGGTATTATTTCTTCATCACCCGTGGCAGACATATTGGGGGTAGATGTCGGTTGTGAACGCCATGATAAGATATCTTGCCCCTCCATCGTATGGTTCCGATCGTGATTGAGGTTCATTGTGAATGTGTAATTAGATAGATAATATAAGTAGGATCAACTGTTGTTATATAGTCGAACGGAAAAGGTGGTTAATTGAAAATCGGAATGTGAATTTCAAGGTGGTTACGAGACCCGGAAGAAAGAGGTCGTAGTTTGTGGTTGAAGATTCGAAATAGAATGAAGTGAAACAATTGAGTACTCTGTAGAAGACTCGATGGATTGGTAATTGATAAAAGGTAAAAAGGCAATAAATGTAAAGATTCGAGACGAAAAGAAGTTATTCGTCTTCAAACGTCCTTCTCAAGAAAAGACAAAGGTCGAGAAGGATCGTTGAATTTAAAGCGTCCCTAAGGACCGTATTGCTATAATGGTATAGACAACATATTGATCAAGAAAAGTTTTATCCAGGTTACTGCGAAGAAAGCAACAAGAAGAAAGAAAAAAGTGGTATCTTCCTTCAATCGATGAGTTATTGTTGGTAGAGGTAGAGGTAGAGGTAGAGATGAGGTAGAGAGAAGAATGTGAGAGTGGTATCAAGGTGGTTGCTGGTTTCCACGTGAAATATTCGAAAAAGGTTTTTTTTTTCAGGTCGATACCAAAAAGGTAGTAACGGTCTTTAAAAGGTACGATGTATTTTTGGAGTTGTGTGTGTGTGTATGGGTGTATGGGTGTATGGATGTATGGATGTGTGTATGTCTTTAAGTCTTGTTGGTTGGGATTAGGATTCGGGGTCTTGAGTGCTGCGGATTTATCGAAATGACGTTCAAATCAAGGCTGAGATCAGTGAGATGGAAGAAGACTTCAGAGCTGATCTTCCCATATGTACCAACAACCAACAATTATTTGAGTAGGTAATGATTATTGAATAATAAATCCAAAATGTTTATACTAAATGAGGTAGTATCAACTTGGCGAGCTTGGCAGGACTGAGTACTGTTTCGCAAAACAATCTTTTTTTGCCACTATGCCTCGAATTGTTTGAAGTAAAGAAGAAGAAGTTGTGAGATGATCAAGTCTCAAGTATCGAGAGAGAAAAGAAGACCCTTATTTTTTCTTGAGGGAATATCTTTCTTCTTGGTGAGAGGAAAGGTTTGGAGGAGAGGGAGATGGTCGTTTGTAAATCGGATTCTGTCGTTGGTCGGTAATATGCAAATGGATGAAAAAGGTGTAAGGTGGATTGATGGATGGTGGAGTTGAGTAATGGTGGATTGATTGCGGATTGATTGCGGATTGCAGATTGCGGATTGCGGATTGTAGTTAAAAGAGGTGGATAAAAAAAGAGGAATAAGAGGAGAAGAGTAAATGACCCTTGCTTATAAGAGATACTAGTGTAGATTGTTATGTAGTGCAGTTGTATCATAAAAGGAATCAGGAATCAGGATCAGGAATAATCAAGGATCCAGTTGTTGTTGGAGATCATCGAGCGGGTTGGAATTTGGAGAAAACGTTTTCTCTTCGTTTGCTCTTTTTTTCTCTTTTCTTTTCTTTTCTTTCCTTTCTTTCAAGGAAAAGTGGAGTGGGGGTGGACTGGAATTTGTGCTTGTGGTAAACTGCGGTTACGGTTGCGGAGTACTGTACCTACTAGGTCCACGTAGGTAGATAGATAGGTCAGGTAGGTTATGACTTAATTATTATTTTGGTGGGTTTGGTGTAAAGTGTGACTCTGTCACTTTGTGAGTGTGATGGGTGAGTGAGTTATGAGTCCGTCCCTATGATGCTAGGTAGCTGTAGTAAGTAACACTACGGTTAGCTTTTCCTTTCCCTTTCCCTTTTCCCTTCCTTTCCTATCAAATCTATAATCCTTATCCCCTGGTCATATCCGGGCCGGTAGTTAAGTTAAAAACCTTTTGGTTGGAAACTATCCATTCTATGAAGGTCATCCTGATTTTCTTGATGCGTGCATGAGAATTAAACTTTTCCATTTTTCTTATTCTTTTTATTCGATTCTCTTATTCAATCCATGGGGCGAGCGAGCAAGCGAATCAATTCTATGGTGATGTTTGGAGGAGCTCTCCAGGAGGCAAAGTCATGATGATTAATAATACCTACTGTATCTACCTGGTGGTATCATGTATGCTGAAAATGTGTTGGAATGATTAAAAAAAAACAGGCGAGTTATGCGATCGATCGATCATCTGACATGAATGGAATTTTGATATGCCTAGGTATCTATCTATCCACGTGTACGTAGGTACCTATGTTGTTGATGCAATGATGAGAGCACCCGAGTCGAGAAATTCAAATCATTCCTCAAACTTTGAAAGGATCATGTTAGTAAAAATTCTGAACCCCATATCTACCAAGGTACTCAGAAGCTATAGTACATATGATATGACCTCGAAAATCTACGATATGATACGGTACAACGAGAGAAAATAAGTTTACAGCAAACGATCTATCAATGCGCACCCGACCCTTCTCGCCGTCAAAATTTTGCTCACTGCTCTTCTCTAACAACTAAGAGAAAGAAAAAACTTTCTTTCATCCATGATCGTCTATGCATAGTAGCTCTCAAATAATGCTCATTCCATGCTCATCCCATCCTATCTCATCTCATCTCATATCGGAGGGTTCGAACCGTGTCTCATAAGAATTCAAGAACGATATCGGATTTGCAAGTAAGCAATTGAAAATATTCTATCTATTATAGATCAGTACCAATATCAACCATCCATCCATCCTATCCTTTCATCAAAAAAAAAAAAAAAAAAAAAATCCCTCATATTCATTCATTCATTTCTTTATCCTTTATTCATCTTCCTCTCTTTCTTTCTTTCTCTCTCCTCATCCATCTCTCTTTATACGAGTATTCTGGTGATACAGCTGGCTTGCTTGCTTGCTGGCTTGCTATTATTGTTGTACAGTAACGACGTTGTTGTTCAAATCTAAAAGTGGATCGATCTCTTGAGCCCGCCATATCAATGTCTATCAATGTCTATCATTGTCATATCATAGGTAGGTGGTAGCTAATAATCATATATATCATATCAACCAGCCAGCTAGCTAGCTAGCTAGCTGATTAATTTATAAACTGAGCTTGCTTTCAGCTCAGGTTGCTTTGAATATCTACCTCATGAATGCTTTAAATCGATACCTACCTACCTTCCTTATAATATAAGTACCTTTACTGATTACTAATAATTCTTATCCCATCCCATCCCAACTATCCCATCTCATCTCAACTTTCTCACCACCTACCTACGTCCTACCTACCATCTCATCCATAACTCAAACACCACATCCCACCACATCACATCATATAACATAAAATCTTACCTACATTTCTTACTACATACCTACCTACATACATATTAGCCAAGCGATACAAAGCAAAAATCAGACGATTTTCCTTCCCTTCCCTTCCCTTCTTTCCCTTCTCTTACTATGCAAACTGCAGTCAGTCTGCAAGCAAACGCAAGCAAGTAAGCAAGCAAGCAAGCCTTATAAACCTAACTGTTCGTTAATTTTGAATCGGATTTGATTTTGAATCGGATTTATATACCGGATACCGTAATATATCTATCTAATGGATGTACACCGGATCCGGGCGGTTTATTTATTTAGATAGCTGGAGGTAGGTCCAGTAGATAGGTAATTTATTTCTTAGAAAGATTAGGTAGGTAGGTAGGGATTATATGGAATTTATATATATATATATTATTTTATAGCTCACGCATCATATCGCACGCATGTATATATAGGTAGGTATCTATATATGTTTTACATGTAAATAAAAGAATCAATCAATAAATAAATAAAAGAAAATAGAAGAAAATAGAAGAATAACGGTTGGACGGTGGACGGTTTAAGGATTTATTAATCATTATATTATTGTGTATCGAGCTAGTGTATGTAGAACTACTTTATATCAACAGGATTGACGGTTGACGGTTTAAGTTTACGGTTTACGGATTGATGGTTGACGGTTTAATCCGATCCGATCTGATCTAATGACGTGAAATGGAATGGGATGAAATGGAATGGCCCGGGCATTGATGAAATGCTATATTAGTTAGAGAGTTTAGTTAGTTAGTTGATGAGTTAATTAGTTAGTTACTCGGTAGTCGAACCTATTAATTAGAACTTAGAACTTAGAATTTACTGTGTATCTACAATAACCTTGAGGCTAAGATCCGAGATACTTTGGTTCTTGGTCCTTGAGCTTCAGCTTCAGCTTGAGCAGAAAAGAAGGGAAAGGAAGGAAAGAAAGAGGAAGGAAAGAAAGGAAAAGGAAAGGAAAAGAGACCCTGGGAGAAGGATTAGGAAGGATTGGGAAGGGTTATGCTTTGTATATTTATTATTAGTAGGTAGGTAAGTACTGCAGTCCGTGGTTCTTAGTCTGTAGTCTGTTCCGTAGTCTGTGTGTTTGACATATGATGTATGATGTATGATGTATCTCAGATGTATCTCAGATGTATCTCAGATGTATTATGAAACGTGGGGAGGTTTGTGGAGGGGTATGGATAGATGGGATGGATGGATGGATGGATGGATGAGGAGACTCTTTTCTTGGCTTGGGGTTTGGGATGGATGGGATGGATGAGATGAATGAGATGAATGATATGGGATGAGTGGGATGGATGGGATGAGTGGTGCAATATCTAGTAGTATCCATCTATCTCTACAGCAGTATCTACCATATAACCAATTTTACACTTGAATACTCTATTTTCCTCTATTATTCTACCCAGCCGTTAGTTGAACCGAACTGAACTGGATCTAACTAGGTAATAAGCACTCATCCATCATTATTCTCATCCCCATCTTCATCCCCATCCCCATTCTCATCTATCATCCTCATCCCGCAGCCCGCATCTGATATAAAGAATCTGCATTAAGGCGACGGAAGGAAAGTATATTTTGCACTTGTGCTTGCATTTGCCTGCAGGAAGCAAGTCATGTTACATATATATATTACTCCGTACATATCACATATATATGGCATGGCATGGCTGATGTCATTTTAATGTCATTCTCCAAGGTTTAGGGATAGATGGGATGGAATGAATTATAAATGGGATGAGTACTAGTAGGTAGATAACAAGCTTGTAAAGACAGAGAGAAGAGACAAGAGAGCCTAAAAGGGAGAGATATTTGGATTAAATCTATAATATCTATCTCGTTCCGATACCTATATATAAGTTGCCTCAATTAAGTTTACGCGATTCGGATTTCAAAATTAAATCAATGATTTCAATTAATCATTTTAAATCAACCATTTATATAATATATATAAAATAAAAAGATTTAGATTAATAAAAAGCTGAAATTTCATTATCAAATTAAAAAAATTTCATTATTATTATTAGAAAATATTAAAATTAAAAATATATAAAAAGTTATAATTTTGAGACTATTATTTCAATTGATTATAAATCTTGATTTATTAGATTAATTATAATGAAATTTTAAATATAAAATATTTATTACTTTAAATTTATTATATCGAAATTTCAAAAGTTGAATTAAATTTGTTGATATTATTTTAATAGTTTAAAATTGAAATTAAATTTGTTTCAAATTTTTATTCATTTTCCCATCAAAATTAAACGATTTTTATAATTTTTAAAATATTTCAAATTCAAACTTTATTAACTTTTTATAAAAAATATTTAAAAATATTTTATCTCTTATTTATAAAACAATCAATGATTTTGTATATATATTTCAAATTAAAAAATAAAATAATGATATTTTGATTTTATTTATAATATTAAATAAAGTGAGTTTTGATGATTTTTGGTGCAAAAATAGCTTTTCGCGTAAACTTAATGCTTAGTACTATATATACGATAAGAGAATAACATGCTATGTTTTTTTATCTCCTCATTTATAATATCTATATACCCACCTACCTATTTAGATCTTTTCTCACCGCTAGGAAATCGGCATTGCTCTTACAGTAAGTAGGTAGATAGATAGGTACCTACGTATCTAATAATCATATATTTTATGCATTTTATGCATTTTCTAAGCTTATCCCATCATCCCATCTTTAAACCCCAATCTTCAATCCTCAAAACTCAAGATCCAACACTCACGGAGTAACCGACACCGCCTACTCTACTCTACCTATAGGTACTCTACCTACCTTACCTACCCCTTCACAATCCAATCCCTCGCTTCCATTATTCATCATTCATTATTCATAATTCATAATATATTCCATACCTACCTAATCCAAGCCTTCCTGAAGTCACCCGCAATTCCAATTAGAACCTCCAGCTCCTTCAGTTCGCTTGAGCTCCCCCCCATTTCTCAATCTAGAAATCCGTCGGGTTGTACCAATCCAACCTGGAACACACTCTCCTCTCCTCCTCTCCGTAGAACATACCGAGGTAGGTTGGTTGGTTGGTTGGTAGGTTGGTAAGTTTAAGAGGGGTTGGGGTTGGGGTTGGGGTTATGAACTTGGAGATTTATTATTATTAGGGACGTACTTAGGGACTGGATGTTATGTTATGTTATGTTATGTCATCTAGGTTAGGTAGAGAGCCAGGCTCTAAATTGGAGGCTGGTTGGAGACTGGAGGCTGGAGTAGGTAGTTAAGTACCCTGTAGAGTAATAATTAAGTACCTAGGTAGTTCCGATATACTAAATCTACAATTTCACCGCCCCAGGTACAGTGTGTATGTGCACAATAATATAGGGCCTGTAATGCTGTGCAATACAATGCAGTGCATATTCTCACTGTACCTACTGTACTGTACGGTACTTAGGTATTATGCCTATCAATTTTCAAGTATAAATCTGTTTGTTTATCTACCTACCTATCTATTTATGTCCTAACACATACCATACCATACCATCGTACCATACCTGCTGGACATCCTAAAAATAACCACCTGAATGAAGATCGCATCTCTCATCTCTCATCTGAAATTTGCGAATCTGAATCAAAATAATATATATAGGCAGGTATACATCGGTTTCGAAACAAAACCGTTGGATGGATGAATGGATGCATTTTAATGAAAATAATGAAAATGAAAATGGAAATGGAAATGGAAATGGAAATGGAAATGCTATTGATCATCGTATAAACCGTGCAATTAAGTACCTAGGTAGATAGGTATGTTCGACACTTACTGCATCATTTATTCATAATTATATAAATATATTCCATAATGATATATCCCATGATTATAGGATCCCGATTTATATTTAGAATCATCCTCATCCAACCAACCAACAATCTAAAGAATCTATAATCTAACGGTTTTTCTTTGCAATTCGAAATTCGAAAATTGAGATTTGTATGGATGAATGAGTGAATGAGTGAGGCTTGGTGGTGAGACGAAACGAGACGAGACGAGACGAGACGAGACGAGACATCTTCTTTTTGACAATACCTACTTCTACTTGTAGAGTGAGTAGATATTTTTAGTGATACAAAAAAAAAGGTCATGCAATATGCGATGTGATTAAATAACGTCGTTGCTTGCTTGCATTGCGTCGGAGGTTTTTATGCTTTGAAAAGGAATACTGGTGTTTATGCTGTGTATGCTGTGGAGGGAGGTAGGTAGGTAGGTAGGTAGATGGGTAGGTAGGTATGTTATTTGTTATGGCATTGTGAATTTGTGCTACGTGTGTTGGCTTGACTGAGTTTTATGTACCTAGGTGTAATTGTAGAGAGGTAGAGAGGTAAATAGGTATTAATTAATAAAATATAATAAAATATAATAAAATCGAGTATCAAAGCTATCTAATAGATAGAGATAATATACCGTATACTGTATGCAGTAAATAATAGATACACCCAGGTAGATAGATAGATCTGATCTAATCGTTGGCGGTAAGTAATGATTTTATATTAAATATAGATTTTTGTTTTTTTTATTTTTTCGCCAATTTCCGAAGGGGTTGGTTTGAGCAAGGTATCGCGATTAACAAAATATCACATTTTTTATAAAATTCGAATAATTTTATAATTATTATATATATTTTAATAAAAATAATATATTATAATAAAATATAATTAATTTTATTAATTCTTTAATTTTGAAATAAAACTTATATTGTTATAAATTATAAATCGTAATTGAAAAAGTTAGGTTGTTTGAAAATTGTTTAAATTAATATTTATAATGTTTATTTATTTTCTTTTATATATTTATAAAATATTATATAAATATTTAAATATATTATTAATTATAAAGTATCAAAATTATTATTTTATTATAAATTTATTAATCGTTATTTATTCAAAACATTATAATATACAAATTCGTTTTCAAAGTTTTTTTTTTAGTAAAAAAAAAGTTTATATTTTTCATTCTATTACAAATTATTATATTTTGATATACCCCTATTCAATCTTTTTTTTTTTATATTATAAATAATTATTATTTATTTATAAAATATTATTATTTATTTATAAATTTATATTTATTTGTAATCTTTTTAGCTATAACATTTTTTTATAATTATTAATATTTATATTCAAATTATTATTTTTTATAACTAATTTTATTATAAATTCCTACAATTTATTAATTAATAAAATTCCAATTAAAAAATTGATTTATTACTATAAAACTATAAATCAAAAATATTTAAAAATATATATTTTTTTGTTTTTAATAATCAAATTATCTCTCAACAGTTTATAATTATCTTTAGTTTTTTCAATTTCTTTTTTTTGAAATTTTCAAAGATTTTCTATTTCGATTTTTTTAAATATATAAATAGTTTTAATTATATCTTTAGTAGCCTTAATATTTATTAATGTAAAAATGTGTAATTTAATAAACAAAAAATTCTTAATAAATCGATACAATTGATTTTGTTTTTTTAACCTTTCTTTTTTCTTTTTTATAATATATAAATCTTTTTTATTAATAACTAATTTTTTATTCCGTTTTTGTTTTTTAATAATATTAAATATCTTTTTAACTTTTTTTGTTTTTTTTTTTGTTAAAAGTTTATACTTTATAAATAATTTTGTATACCTCAAATTTTAGTTTTTGTTACTCGATTTGCTTTTTTTTGATAACCGCATTTTCAATAATCTTTAAATTTTAATAAAAATATATTACATCCCTTTTAAATCTTTTAATTTTTTTTATTATATAATTATTTATAATTAATTTTTTTTTTTTTTTTTTTATTCTTTTTTAGAGTTTTTTGTATACAAACTATTTGAAAAATTGATTAATTTATATACTTTTAATATATTTTTAAATAAAAATTTGTTTTAAAAGTAAAGAATATTTATTTAAATATAAAGAAATAAAAAAATTATTATGTAAGTGTAACTATTAATAAGAACGAAAAATATTATAATAAGGAAAGTTATAATATTATTAATTAATATTAAACTTATTATTATAATTGTTTTTTTTGTTATCCTTTTTATTATTATTTTTTGATATATTTAAAACTATAATGTATATATAATTAGGTTTGTATGTGTTATCTTAATTATACTTTTCTATCTTTCAAATATTATATACTAATATTTTATATATTAATTCGATATAAATACAATTTAATTCAAAAATTTTATTTCTTTTAAGAATTAATATATTTAAAATTATATTTTTTAATAAAACTTATGGATTTTGAAGCTTTTCACCTCAAATATTTTGTATTTGATATTGATTTTTATACTAATTAATACAACCCTTATCATTATACCCGTAAAAGAATTTTTTTGATTTCATTAACTTTATTATTAAATATATTTTATTAATTATTTTTTGAAAATTCCAAAAAAATATACCAACTTTTTTTTATAAAAATTTAATAATAACTTGTTTAAATATTAATAATCGAATTATAATTAAATATTTTATAAAAATAATCTTAATAAAATTGTTAATATTAACACATACATAATTATTTACAAATCGATTTTAATAATATTTATATAGCTAAAAAATCACAATATCTAATAATTATAAAAAATATATAAAATATGAAAATAAACAAAAAGGTATAATTTTAAATTGCTTATAACAAAAAATAAAATTTAAAGATATATAATTAATATAATTATTGAAAAATAACAATCTATATTTTTTATATTATATTTTTCTAATTATTTTATTAAAATAAAAAAACTATTTATAAACAAATTTAGAATTTATGGATTCGAAGAATCAAGTTCAATTTCAAAGTACCATGTTTTTTATGATTACGTAATACATATACTATAAGGGAGGCCATTTTCTGAAGATGTACCATTTTTAAAGGTCGCTTCTGAATGGTCATAATTATGCTCCGTATCTTTTAACTGGCTGGTTCGCTAAAGATCCCGGTCGCATGCTTACCGAACCTACCTAGCCTACCTAGCTTACCTAACCTACCTAGCTTACTTAACCTACCTAGCTTACCTAACCTACCTAGCTTACCTAACCTACCTAGCCTACCTAACTTACCTAACCTATCTAGCCTATCTAGCTTACCTAACCTACCTAGCCTACCCTAGCCTACCCTAGCCTACCTAGCCTACCTAGCCGAACCTAGCCGAATCTATCTACCTATCTACTCTACGAATCGTACGAACCTACGAATCTAGAAACCTACGAACTTACGAACCTACGAACCTACGAACCTACGAACCTACGAACCTACGAATCTACGAACCTACGAACCTACGAACCTACGAACCTACGAACCTACGAACCTACGAACCTACGAATCTATTTAGCTTATACATCGAACCTACAAATCGAGCGTAGCGAGGAATGGGGGTTTGGGGGCTTGCCCCTATAAATAAATAAATAAATAAATAAATAAATAAATAAATAAATAAATAAATAAATAAATAAATAAATAAATAAATAAATAAATAAATAAATAAATAAATAAATAAATAAATAAATAAATAAATAAATAAATAAATAAATAAATAAATAAATAAATAAATAAATAAATAAATAAATAAATAAATAAATAAATAAATAAATAAATAAATAAATAAATAAATAAATAAATAAATAAATAAATAAATAAATAAATAAATAAATAAATAAATAAATAAATAAATAAATAAATAAATAAATAAATAAATAAATAAATAAATAAATAAATAAATAAATAAATAAATAAATAAATAAATAAATGAAATAAATAAATAATAATATATCATTTTAATATTAATAATACTAATAATATTAATAATTATATAGAAAAAGAAAATAAAAGATTTTTCGAATACACAGTCTGAAAATCTATTTTCCGCGACGGCTAGTATAATTAAAATCGTTTTTAATATATAAAACATTAAAATCAATATTTTTATAAAAAAACTTTTTTAATTATATTTTAACATTTATAATAATTATTAACTAAATAAAATCTTTAACTCTATTAACATATTCAACATATATAATAAATTTACAATTATAAAAATCCTTAATATAAATTTTACAAATATTTGTATAAATAATAAATAAATTCGAATAAATATATTTAAAAAAAAAATTAATTTTATTTATATTTTATAGATCCTTTAAATAAATATTATATTTAATCAAAATCTTTTTTAATTTATTGAAATAAATTATAATAATTTTGTAATTATATATTTCTTTACATACAAATTCAAAAAAAATAAATTTCAATATATAATATCTATCGAAATAATATAAAATTTATACTTTAACCTAATATTATTTAATTTTATAATTAAAAAATCTAATTATTAGAAATTTCTGTATTATAAAAAAAATATAATTATATTATAAAGAAAAACTATATTTAATTGCTTTTTCGATCTATTGAATTAATATAATATCTTCGATTTTAGTTAATAGTTTATTATGCTTTTTAAATTGAACTAAATTTTTAGTTTTATTATATCAACATTATAATTTACATTTATTAATTTTAAATATTTTAATAGTTTTAACAAATATAAATATATTAGAATTATTATCCTTATATATAAACAATGTTTTTTTAATATAATATTTCTTTTTTTGATATTTAGTAGTTTTGTATTTTTTAAACGTTTTAATCTTTTTTTTAACTTTTTTCCCGATTTTGATTATTTTGGGTATCTAAATTCTATCGTATATAATATTGTTATAATATAAAAAGTATCAAAAACACGTTTTTATTAATATAAATAAAATAAACAAAATAAATAAAATATACAATCCGTATTTCAAATTATAAGAAATTTACCTAATATTATAATTTTTAATAAATTATTATTTTATTATAATAATATTTAAAATAATTAATATTTGATTATATTATTAATTCAAAATCAATTTTTTATTTAGCTTTATTAGATTTATTATAAATAATATATATAAAAAGTTATAACTAATTCTAAAAACACGATATTTTGCTAATCAAAATACCTTGATAATACCAACCCTATAGGGATTAGCGAAAAAAAGTAAATATTCTACAAAACACATTTTAACGAATTTTATATTCCTCGCCAACGATTACACACATATCTCTTCTCTAAATCCTTTCTTTCATCCCAGATGATCGGATTCATCAATGGGTTCCAACTCACAAGTGACAACGTACAGGACCCCCCAGGTTCATAGGTACCTAGGTAGGTAACTTGATTTGGATTTTCTTCAAAAAATTCCAGTAGGCAGGCGGTGGTGAGTGGTTCACGAATCACGATACCTAGAGAGAAGAGCTTCTCTCCGTCAATATGCAATCTGTGGAGTAGGTAGGTAGCCAACATGGCATGGACACTCCTCGGGTTACCTACGGGAGACTAGCCTCGAATATGAGGGATTAATTTTGACCAGTGGAATGTTCAGGGATGGGATGTACGATCCTATTCCAATTCCAATCCCAATAATCCAATCCAATCCAATCCAAATTCCAATCCAATAATCCAACAAATCGTGAAGTTTGAACGAAGCGAACCGAAAACGAAAATGTTTAAAGGGAAAAAATCATGTATGGTATGTGCAGTAGTGGTTCTCCGTAGTCACTTACCACTTTCTTTCTGATTGATAACCAACCAACCCTAGGTCCCTCGTACTTAAATGTTGGTGGCTTGGTGGTTGGGACCGTATTTGATGTGTTTAATAAGTCCACGGTTGACGAAAGGAGGATGGATGCTTTTGTTACTTGTATGGGATAATGGGGGCAGAGAAGCGGGGTCCTGCAGATTCCGAGTTTGTCCGAGAAATTGGAAAATCCATCGGATGGGTCTTGAATAGGGTTGGGGGTTTGGTGGGGAATTTCCGGGATGGCTTGGAGATCCTTGGACGTGGATGATGGATGATGGATGATGGATGATCGATGATGCTTTGTGATGAGGTAAGCAGGATTGAGATCGGACGATTTGATTACTCGTGATTTGCGTACTCGTGATTTGGTACTTGTTACTTGGTACTCGTGACCTGAATTTCATGACTTTGACACACGTGAGTAAGAGCAACAATTTGAAAATTAACCCTTCTCAAATCAATCGAAAAAACTTCCCAAGACTAATTAGCATATTCTTAATACCATTAAATGAATCAAAACTCCAAAATTCTGACCTCCCAAATATGTACACACGTGACACTCAATCAAGCTAAAGAAAATAGTTAGCGAAAGGCTTCCGACATCAACAAGCAAGGCTTGAAGCTATCTGTCACCCCCCCCTCGTAACTAACCCAACGCCAAACAAACCCAATTGATATTTCTGGTCATCATGAACTCCATGCGTTTTGCTCGCGCCGCTCTGCGGGTTCGTCCTACGGCTTTGACCTTGAAGGCTCCTGTTTTGAGCAGAGGGTACGCTGAGGCGGTTGCGGATAAGGTCGGGAGGTTCCGTTTTTTTGAGATTTTTGAATCGTGGATGGCATGGTTGCTGATTTTGTTTGGGAATAGATTAAGTTGAGCTTGGCTTTGCCTCATCAGGTATGTGCGGATTTTTTTGCTTGGTTGGATGATGGGTGGGAGGGGGATTGGTGGATTGGGTGATGGGTGATGGGGGAGAAGTGGAGGGGAATTCGCGGATGGATGGGCAGATGGAAAATGAGAGGAAAATCACTAACAAAAATATCGCAGTCCGTCTACAAATCCCAAGATGTCGTTCAAGTCAACATCCCCGCCGAATCCGGTGAAATGGGTATCCTCGCCAACCACGTCCCATCGATTGAACAATTGAAGCCAGGTCTCGTTGAGGTTATTGAGGAGAGTGGTGGAAGCAAGCAATTCTTCCGTACGTGATTACAACACCCATGGGATATTTGGCAGAATGGGAATGAGGATGGGAATGGGAGCGGGGAAAGAACACGAGGCTAATGGGATATCAAAACAGTTTCCGGAGGATTCGCAGTCGTTCAACCAAACTCTTCATTAAGCATCAACGCAGTAGAGGGATTCCCATTGGAGGATTTCAGCGTAGAGGCAGTTAGGTCACAAATTGCCGAGGCTCAGAAGATTGTTGCAGGAAGTGGAAGTGAGCAAGATATTGCTGAGGCTAAGATTGAATTGGAGGTGAGTTTTGATATTTAGATGTGGGATGTGTATACGGGATAATGACTAATAATATGTAGGTTTTGGAGAGCTTGCAAGCAGTTCTCAAATAGAGGAATTACCTTACCCTGGTGATGGTTAGTTGATAGAGACCTGCACAATGTACATCAGTGAACTATTTCTTATTGTGTTGTGTGTGGAAAATAAGCTTTGTTTACGGCCCCTCGGTACCGGCAAAAATATTACCCTCATGTGAAGAATGAGTATTAGTCTTTGATTAATCAAGCCTGGTCAATTTTATAAAGATTCAAGACCGTCATCAACTAGGTTTCTATTAGATGCCTTGAAACCGATTGATGAGCCGAATGAACGAATGTTTGAGAAGTACAATACATTATTGTCAGTTACAGCCCTCGACGAGGTATCTGTGAACTTCATTACATCAAGGACAATGTATTTGCCCTGAATATTGATGTCCATCTGCCTTCAAATTTGGAGATTTGATGTAGACATATATGGTACTCTTAGGAAAAGCCATTTCAGATTCTGGATAAGATAAGATTGCTATCAAATTTGAGAATGGGCGTGCTCATTAGTCGTTCCTTCCTTTTCGAGTGTCTGGTCCTTTGCCTAGCTGCAAGTTAGTTGCTCAAATCATTATTCCCATTCTCATTTTCATTTCCTATTAGGGTTACCCTCTTTATTGTTTTCCCAAACATACACCAGGTACAGCTCCTCTGTGCATACAGTCGTTACATTCATTCATTCATTCATTCATTTCATTTGGTATTCTCTTCATCCTTATGCGTCAACTTCACTTCCAGATCCAATGCATCCTATAGATCTTTGACTGCCATGAACTATCCTTGGCGATCAGCTGCAGCTCAAAATATCAATGCCGATTCTGCGGCTTCCACTTCATCACCTAGTGAACGTTCTCCTAAGAATCTTCCCATAACAGTGGGAACAGTCGCTTCTCGTGTATTATTTCTTCAAAAGCTTACGGGCAATCAAAAAAATACGTCACCACCAACAACACCCTCTCGATTTCCACAAACGCGACCAACATCGAATACAACATCGAATACAAGAAGAGAGAGGAGCAATAAATCACCTCAGCGATCTCGATCACCTCCTGACCTAAGACCACGATTGAATAGAAGAGAAAATTCTCGGTCTAGCTTTGGTCGTCGTTCGACTAATATCTTTGGAAATCCGGCTTCGAGAAATTCTCAGCCAAATGAACAACCTCAAACGGGGACCAATCATTCTTTCTTGGGCTTGCAAACACCGAGATCAAATCATGATGAAGGCCATGCCAGGGCGAGGTGTAAAGATACGCCACAGCCTGGTAAGTATACTGGGGCCCCACCGGGTGATTTGAATGGCATGGTTAGAGAATGTGCTCCTGCTAGTTTTTGGGCTCCCGTCACCGAAACATTAAAGATGACTAGTAAGAATCGAAATCAAAAGACTGCTGGTCAAAAAGTAGATATCCACAGAGGTATCCAGCATTTGGATGACAACTACATCTCGAAACAATCAACATCGAATCCTCAAGTTTCTCCCGAACAAAATATGGTATCGAGTCTCTATTGTCAAGAGAAAAAAACGCATCGAAATGAGACGTCCAATTCCGAGATATCTGTACGCACAACATCCACAAACCGAAGGAAAAGTGTTCGAGATTTATTTGATACATATAATATTGAAAGACCACCTGGACTTGCATCATCTGAAGTGATGTATGAAGAAGTCAATAAACCTCAGAGACATCGAGTCTGTCATGTTTGTATGTGGATTCATGATAAGAATGAAAATACCTGTTGGAAATGTGGACATCGGCTATGTAAAGCTTGTGATAGACTCTCACCATTATTAAACGGAGGCAAAGAGCCAAGCCTTGATTACAATGAAATTCTCTCTGGCAATCGACCCAAGCCATCAAAATCCGGTCCTTATACAACAACACCTCGACCATCAAAGGAGCAAATCAGAAAACGGACTATGAGGAGGCCCTTACCAATTCCATTACAACCAGGGAAAAAATATGCCACACCTAAAGAAAGGCCCAGTCCGACGGAACCTTTTCCTCCTTTCTACCCTAAGAAATCGCCGCCACAGAAGAATTCAACCGCTGAGCGTGGACCAAATTCAATACCAAATGGACTTTTACATTCCTGCCCTGGTATTTACAAACCCGAGGATGCTCAAAAGCCCCCATCTAAACTTGAAGATGCCCCTCAAGTTCATCACTTACATCCTGTAACGGAGTCCTTCTCTAAATATATCACTAAAAATCATGGATCAGAGTCACAGCCACCACCAACATATCATTCCAGATGTGAAAGCTGTCAGCCTGCTGATCATGGAAGCCTTGTCTATCGACAATCCACTTCTCACTCACCTGCCCGTAGTGATGATGTTGTAGCTATGGATGGTGGATATACGGCTGACAACAGCAACTATGAGAACAAATATCGCTCTCAATCTTATCCTGATTCTTCGAAAGCTTCACAACTCTCGACAAGATTCTATCGAGTATTGAATGGATCTATACATGGAAAAACACAAGTGAGCCATGATTCTGATCATCGAGAAATCCCACGGACTTCCACGAGATCATACGAATATTTAAATGACCCAATACATCTCACCACACAGCCTACCTATGAATTTGATCATGCATATCGTGCAAAAGCACAATCTTCACCGAACTTATATCGTTTTTTGAATGGGTCGACATATCAACCAGTACAACCCAACTATGGATCGGAACATACGGAAAACTCACAACCCTTGGACAATTTCTACCCATTTCCCAAAGGATCAAATCGTGGAGCAGCACAACCAAAACATGAATCAGATTATGTAGAGTGCCATGGATATCCTCGAACTGGTCATTGGGATTGCGACCGTAGTCCTGTGAGTTCAGGTATTCTGGGAGACTGTCAACATTGTCTTGATGATTGCGAGTGTTCAGCTTGTCAGAGTACCGTTCATAGTGTTAGATGTTGCACAAATGAGATTCATAAACCTATGATACATCATCATCACAGTCCGGCGAAAACTTCAGTAAACGTTTCATATATTTCGGATGCTGGTCATGGTAGTTCGGAACAGAAACGGAAATCTTACATCTTATCTCGTTCTCAAACCTATGATCGTTCAACACTTCGTAAGTATGATAGTGTTTCGGAATGGCTGGAGAATCCTGATGAACGACTTGATACTACCAATGGTAGCCCGGTCAAGGCGGTTCACGCATTGAAAAGTGACCCGTCGACTGCTATAGGAAAGGCTAATGACTCACCATCGATACTTCAAACTCCATCATCTTGGACTTCATCTTTGAGACCTATTATACCAAAAGGTACAGCACCGTTAATGAAGAAAGCTCTCAACAACGCATCACAGGATGCTGGCTCAAAGGCGATTGCAAACCCCAATCGACCATCTTCGAGTGACGGCACCGAAGATCAAGCTGCAGAACCCATCAGCCCAAGTCGATTTCCCAAGAACTCTTCCCCAAACTATTTTTCATGCAATCCCTGGCGCGAACGAGAATCCCTCAATTTTCCGGCAAGTTACTCGTATTGGAAACAAATGACCAAATCCAAATCTCCATTGCATCAACAACAAGTCACGAGAACTAGACGTTCAACGGATTGCGAAACGTCGGATATTTGTGGGCAATCGGAATGGGCGGAACAGAGAAGAGAGAGGGAGAGTTCGGAAGCCATGGCGAGACGGGCGTTGAAAGAACGATTTGAAAGGGAATGGGCGAGGAAGAAGGTGAATCGGTGGGATGGGAGGAGATCGGAAAGTAGACGGGGAAGAGATTTCGATTTGATCAATACGACGGGAATTGGAAGTGAAATGACTACATCGGTGGGTGGGTACTTTGATGCGAAAATGAGGTGGTGTTCGAGTGGGAGTGTGCGGGGAAAGGATATCGGGCGACGGGAGGAGGAGGAGGAGGATACTATGGGGTCGATTGTGGAGGAGGAAGTTGTTGAGGATGATGAGGTTGGAGAAAATACCGGGGATAATGGTATTGATATTGATAATGGGGATGGGGATGCTGAGACACATGATTGTATTTGGAGGAGGAGAATTATGGATCTTGATGAGAGAGATAGGGAGAGAGAGAGGGAGAGGGAAAGGGATCTGGAGTCTAGGGATCAAGATGAATGTCCTGGTCCTGGTCCTGGTGCTAGTGTTGGTGGAAAGGAGAGAGTAAATGGTGTTGGTGGTGTTAAGAGAGTTACAATTGTGGTTCGGATGCAACATGGTGAGGATTTGGTTATGAGGATGGATAGTAAGGGAGGTCTTAGTTGGGAGGGATTGGAAAGGTTGGTGGGGGCTGGATGATGGTGATGTTGAAGGTGGATTTGGAGGGGTAGTTGGAGTTGGAGTTGATGTTGTATGTTGTATGTTGGAGGGGTGTTGGGAGGAGATGGGAAGGGGATGGTGCAGTGGGGATAATTGATGTGGTGGGTGGGTAGTCAGTGCCTAGTGAGTAGAAGATTATCATTTGTGTGGGCTTGCTTGTTTGCTTGCTTGCTTTTGCTTTTGCTTTTGCTTTTATGCTTTTAGGTTAGGTGGTTAGGTAGGTAGTTAGGGTACGTACTGGGTACTGGGTGATGGTGGATAGGTATTGAGCAACGGTGGGTATTGAGCAACGGTGGGTATTGAGCAACGGTGGGTATTGAGCAACGGTGGGTATTGAGCAACGGTGGGTATTGAGCAACGGTGAGTATCAACAAATTTGGAAATTGACAATTAAATTACTGTTTTATTTTGTCTCTCTTTCGTGTGTTTGGTTCCTCTTTTGTTTTGAAAGAGTAAGAGTGAGAGTGCGAAGAGTGACGAGTGAAGAGTGGAGTGAATAGTTGGTTGGTGGAAGTGTACCAATTATCGGCAGTGTCATGTAATATGAGGTCAAGAGTGTGGGGAATCGGGATAGATGGGAAAGGGGAGAGGAAAAGGGAGCGCGGATTCGACATTTTGAAATTTGCAAGGAGCTAGGGATAGAGGGGTACCGGGTACCGGGTACCTGTACCCCTATTCACGTTATAAGTATAGCATCATTTTGAAAGTTATTTTATATATGGTTTATTTTTTCCATTCTTTTTTTCTTTTTATTATCTACAATACATGGAAATACAAGGAAATACAATGCAAGGAAATACAATACAATACAATACCCATCCTCTCTCTACAATCTTTCCCCCAATAGAGTGATCGTAGATCTCCTCGGCTGTGGGAAAATCTCCAGGAGGAAGGAAGGGAGGGAGGAAGGGAGGAAAGAAAGAAAGAAAGAAAGAAAGAAGTGGATTTGTGAGGCCAGGGGGATCTTTGTTGTCGGGTGCGTTTTTGGTGGTGTGTGGATAGGTATAAAGATAAAGTGGCATGGTTATGATTGTTATTTTGAGGTTGAGGTTTAGTGTTTGGTGTTTGGTGTTTAGTGGGCATGTTGCTTATATATCTGATCGTGTATACCTGATTGGCA
>JANPYM010000006.1:339979-391692 GCA_025890175.1 Ciborinia camelliae
GTATACCTGATTGGCAGAGATGGAGGGAGGGGGGGGGAGGGGGTTGTGTGTGTTTGGGGTTTGGGGTTTGGGGTTTGCATTTGCATTTGGATTGGTGGGTAATGTAGGGGTGACGTTGTATAATCTATAATCTATAATCTATAGGTTTTTGGGTTGTGGGTTTTGAATTCAAAATGCTGGGTTGGAGGTTTGAAGTTTGAAGGTTGAAGGTGGGATGAGAGGGAGAAGGAGAGAGAGTTTTTGTTATTGTTTTTTTATGGACATGCAGATATTGTCACTGATATATTAGACAATAAATGTAATCTTCAAGTTATTGAGAGGTATATAGGTAGAGAGATAATGACCATAGTATACTTCACGATTGCAAGATTCCAACATCACAATAAGGAAAAACACTTGAAGTTCCTTGTAAATATTCTATGGTCGGGATTGAAGTTGTTTGTAAGGAGAAGGTTGGAGGATGAGTGGGTGGGTTGGTGGGTTGGTGGGTAAGGGGGTGTTTAAATAGATATTCGATGAGAGGAAGAGATGGGGACGGGATCGGGGTTTGGGTGATCAAGGGGGAGGGAGGAATGGTCAATTGGATCGTGAATTAGATGTTTATATCTTTCTACTTGTATATGTGGGTTTGAATTTGAATAATTCAATTCATCCATCCTATACTTAATTAACCCCTCTCTTTCCTTTCCCTCCTCCTTATTGATTCCCTAAATCCAAATCCCAAATAATTCACTCCTCACTCCTTACTCTCTAACTTTCCACCCAAAGATCTTTATAAACAGTCCCAGTCACCAAAGAAGCTCATCAGAAAAACAATTATGCAATATATTCAACCCTGGATGGAAAAGTTTTCTTCGATAATCAAAGGTATAGGGATCTTCAAGTTTCCTTTCTGTATTTTTGGAATTACATCTTTGGGGTTACTTGGAATGGATATGTGTGGGATGAGATGAAATGAGAGTTATAAGAGATGTTTGTGTTATCGTTTTATTGTGATTCTTGGTGATAAGAGGATAGGAAGATGATGGATGGATAGGAGGATGGATATTGAATAAAGGATAATGAAATTTATTATTTTATGATAGTTAAGTAATAGTGATAGTAATCACAAAGCTAAATCTAGTCTGATCTCCTAGCCTAACTGTTAATAGAATTATACTTGAATGACCTCGGAGAAGAAGAATATTTGTGTAAGATTGCAAATAGGAGAGAAATCCCTTGTCTGTACGAATTGGAATGCATAGATGCGTTTATGGGGAGTTGAGGATGTAGATGTGACTGTTTATATAAACAAAAAAGGAGAATACGTGGATGAAGGATTCAAGCCTGAAGGTAAGACTTTTGAGTGAGGGGAAGATGAGAGAGATGAGATAGTGAATTAGATATGCATATCACTCCAGCTATTCTTATGAATATGGGGCTTAGATTTCAAAACTCCCCGTCTCTAGCCGCCAAAAATAATTCATTAACTTCCTCCTTTCCGTTTTCGCTCTATCTAGTTATCTTTATTTTCGAGGAACTGATACTTCTTCTGCTTTAGGTATATAAGGGTTCGATATCAATAAGACTGTTTTCTTGTGCATGTTATTCACCAGTCAATACAGATTTTAATGTGGTGGCCTAGAGCATGTTGTTGTGATGTTTTCTAGAGAGCTTAGAGGGAGTATGATCCGATCATTCGGGTCTTTGGCTTAAAGATATAGGGGGTAAAGGGTTGGTTGGTATGGGTTAAAATGAGCTGGTTTGGGATGAGAGTGTAGTTACACAAGTACAAGTGACAGTAACAAGAAAAATCTCTTAAATAATAACAATATATTTGTACGGATAGTACACCAAAGATGGTGATAATCTTCATATCCGGGTTATAGATATGATATCTATGAATGAACATCTATATAAATGAAAGTATAAAAGAATAAGAGCCGAGAATCATAAATAGAGTAGAAAGGTTCCAGTATTTGTAGTGATTGGGGTGTTTACTTTCTCTGGAGAGAAGTTGTGGGAGGAATGAGTGGGTGTTTAAATATTAGGGATAGGAAGGAAGGAAGTTATAGAGATGTAGATGAAAAGAGAGAGGAATGAATAAGGAAGAATTGAGATTGAGAAAATAGATTTTAATAAGATTACCTGATGTCATTAACTCAAATTCTTCCTCTCCTCCTCTTTCACCTGGTGTGGAAGAATTCACTTGGTCTCTTTATGTATGCATGTTCTTATCTCCGGATCTTTGAAAATCCTCACGGATGTATTCAATATGTCCTTATATAAAAGTTCAATACCAGTTTGAGAAGAGTTTCTTCCTGTATCATTTTTGACGAGTCACCAAACAGTTTCGAAGCAGCGGGTAGATACTAGACTTGTGTTGGTCGGGTATGGGTATGAAGAAAGAGGGTGAAGTGTGAAGTGAGAGGACTTGGGGAAATGGGATGGGATGAGAAAGGGGAGAAAAAGTTTATATAAATGATAATGATAAATTAATAATGGCATTTATATTTGAAGATATTGGATAGTGATGATTAAATATGGGACGGGAAGTTTGACAATAGCAAGTTTGACCGTGACAACAAACGTAGGTATTTATGTATCTTGAGCATGCTATCTAATCTAATCCTTTGACTAGCAATCTGTACAATCTAGGGTAAGGTATATAAAAGTTTAGAGAAGGATAAGGAAAGGAGTGATTCAAGGTCGTGGAAATGGGGAGCGTACTGTCACTGTACCCATTGAATCTTCTAACAACGAGCTCTCCGAATTATGCTTATGGGGGCGGGGGAATAATGAGTGGATGTGTGTTTATATACCTATTTTCAGCAGAGAAATGTAGTTGTGAGTTTTGGGGATTAGGATTAGGGTCTGTGAAAGGGAGGGGAGAGAAAGGGAGATGTTGAATTAGATGCTTTTGATTAAGATGATTCACAAACACTCCCCATACTCCTCAACCCCTCCTTGAGCTTCAAGAATCATTCGCTTCCCCTCTTGTCTACACAGAGTCTCCATTCTCAATCTTTCATTTGAATCTTGTTTTATATAAAGACCAAAAGTTAATGCAAATATGGATATGAGAGTTTTATTTTGGAACGTCCGGCGCTCGAATGCTGGCTTTGAGTTTGAGATAGGAGTTGTGTATGGTGCTTGGTGGTGGTTTGGAAGGCGGATGTAAGATGGTTTGTTAATAGGATATGTATTGAGAATAGGTGAGAAATGAGAGTGGAAATATCGGAGGATATAATGGAGTAACAGCAACGATCCAAAATCTTATATAGACGATAAAAGCTTTCATAAATGGCAATAAAAATACAATTCTTCGAATTGCTTCCTGATCTATAAAGGAAGAAATGGAGGATGGTGGGAAAGTAAAAACACGCAATATAGACCCCCGTCGAGGAGAGGAAGCTGTGTCTCTGTATTGATCAAATATGGACCCATCAATCAATCTACCAGGCCACTGTCCCAACACCCATCACTGATCAGTGTCGGTTTAACCTCCGTGATTCTTTTATTGAAGGTTGAGTGCTACGAGGAGCTTATATGCACGAGGAATGCCTAATTCTCACGCAATCACCCCCATATTCACTAGGATCGCAACAATATAGCGATCAAATGAAGAAAGTGTGGGGCTTGAAAGAACCTAAAGTGAAGATGGGGGGCTTAGAGTGAAAACTAGTAAGAGAATGAGCAGAACAAGGCAGTTGGTGAATTACATAACAACTAATCCAAACTCATGAATTCTCTCCTTCGTCATCGCACATCCCTGATTGTGTCTCCAATTCCTTCCTGGCGTTATAAAGCATAGGTCCCCCCTCGATAATCAACCCTAAGAGCTTTCGGACAAAAGAAAAACAATTCATAGTTCCTCGATGGCGGAGATGTGTCGCGAGAGGAGTGCACTTCGAGGCTTTGAGATAGACAGCAAGATATTCTCATAGGTAAATTTTACCTTGGGGTTTCAGGATTTAAATGTGTGATAAGAGATGAGAGATGTGAGATGGAAATAGAATACCGATTTTGAAATGATGGCAAATGCTTAATTGACCTCAATAAAAGATATTGATTCTATGACAACAAAACTCCCATGTATTGAGTGCTCTATATAAAATTTGAGTCCACAATTATAAACCTACAAAACATATAATCAAAGTGGAAATAGGCCATGCAAACCCCCAGAGTTATGAAAGTGTCCCGGGTGGGTATTTTGCTTGTGGTAATAGTGGGACTAAGATGGATAACTCGGTGTTTATATATTAAGGGAGCAACTTGATGAAAGGAGTTCCCGTGGGGTAGCATTAGTGAATAAATGGTATCGGAAGAGGAAGGGAAGTGATGAATCGGATACTTATGCTCATTCTTTTTTATGATTCATAGTCGAATTTCCTGGAAACTTCTGAGGCAATTCACTTCCTCTCCCCATCTCCCTCTCGCTTCCTCTACTTTCAGATTCCGGCTTCCTTCCCCCTTTCAGGTGTGTCTATAAAAGCACACACCACGAACGAGTTTCCTATTTCCATATTGTGATGGCATATTGAGATGAAACCATTTGTATGGTGTGTGGTTTGGGCAGGGGCTCTTTCTTAGATTTTTGACCTTGACATGAGATCTTCTGTGCAGTGTTTGAATTTGAAGACGGAATCAGAAAGGTTTGGGGGGATGATAGCCGCAAATTTTGTTGTCTTTTTGTTATGGTTATTATAGAAATGAGATATAGAAGATAGTATGAATATTAATGGGATGGAAATTTGAGATAGAACGATATGAGAGGTTGGATGAGGTGTAGTCCTTTTTGGCTTCAAGTGATAATGATTAGAGTATACGTGACAGTGAGATGATTGATTGTGTAAATACGCTGTATATCCCAACTTATCAGCTATGGTTAATCGGTGATTCTAAAACCCTATAGACCGAATGTATGTAGGAAATAACAGCATAAGTCTGGATAGTCGGAAGAACGAGCCTAATAAATGCTCCCGAAAGTATTGAACTTATTATTATTGTGTATCGAGCTAGTGTATGTAGAACTATTTTATATCAACAGAAAGGAACTGCTTTGTCGTTTGTGGCGAGTGTTTATATATTGTACAAGGAAAAGAATTTAAGGTTTGGCAAAATAGGGAAGAGGATATAGGAAGAATAAATAGCACATCTGCATTCAAATTCATTTTTCGAATGATTTACACTCCCTTCTATGAGGCTTTCCTTGGTACCCTTCAACATGATTTATAATTTCTGCCTCTCCCTCTGCACCTCCAACTCTTCAATGTATGTCTTGTCTATATAAGCACTTTAAAATCAATCCGTCTTTTCTTCTCCATAGTGTCTGTACTCGTGGACTCGAGAGCTCAGAGCGGGGTATTGTTGTTTGATTTGAGGTTCTGAGATCATACTTGCAGTATGATGTTTGAATCTGAAAACGCTAGATACAGAGAAATCGAGTATTCAGTGATGTAGTGTAGTGTAGTGCTGTTTTTGTGACATTCATGTTATTTTGGGAGATGAGAATAGGGGATGTTAATAGGAGGGGATTTAGCGATGAAAATAGATGAATGAGAAACGTACCCTCATATCGAACGTTATTAAAGACAATTATATGATTGACAATGATGATTGACTATAAAAATGCTTCCATCGTAGCTAAATCCACCAGCAAACTAACCGCCTGAGACACAATAGAAAAATGAACCAGCATTACAAAGTTGCAATGGTGGTTGGGAACTTGCTTCATGATGGCTTGAAATCTTCCAATGGTAGTTTGTTTGGAGTATTGAAGAGGAATAGATGAGTGATTATATATTAAGATATTAAAAATATTAAGGGAAAGAATATGCGGGATTAGAAGAAAGCGGGGTGAGGAACGAGGAGAGGAGAAGTTAAAGCGGGTAGTAAATCGGATCTTCACATCTATTCTGATGGACTTGAATGATTTAAGTGAATTACACCACTTCTTCTCCTCTCGATCTACAAATCTTTCCAAAATCCAAGAATCTCAGCTATATAAACTCACTCAATGCCAATGCAAATATATTCTTTAAGCTTTGCATCAGGTTCGTCACGAAAAATCAACACATGGATCAAACTGCGTGACGCTTGTCTTTGAAATTTGATTTGAATTGGAAATGAGGCTTGCGGGCTCAAGGTTGGGAGATGTGAAATGGAAAAGGATAACTGATATAACAGGTGAGAGGGGTAGACGAGAATTCGTATATCGGGCGATAACAATAATAGTATAAGTGATGGCAATAAGTAAGTACAGAGGTATGCTATATCATATATGATATAGTTCATTATCTAAAGTCAACTAAGAATTTTCAAAATCTATGTAGCATAGAAGAAAGAGTATTGCAATAAAAATTCAAAAGCTGCCAAAACCTGAAGAAAGTGCTCTGGAGTTCCTTAGTGTCCATGATGGGGTCTATGACGGGATAGATGAGGGATGAGTAGGTGTTTATATATCCGGAGACGATTTGCAGGGCTTCGGGAAATAGTAATGGTAGATGAATTGCTAAATTCAATAGTAATATCCATATATGCTGTTTACTTTTAGAATTGAAATGATTTATTCACCCCATCACCCCCAAACCCTGCACTGTCCCCTTATCCCTTTTATTCAAATTCATTTCAATAATCCAATTATTTTCTCATAATATCTATAACAAGTTCCGACTTCACCAAAATAAATATGAGAATGTGTGTATGTTATCTTTTTCTGAGGTTCCAGTATTGAGATTGTTATTCGGGGGTACAAATTTGTTCAGGTATTGCAAAAGGCCAAGAGGATGTAGGTCACGATCTATAGTAGCAAGCAAGTGAAGTCAGATTCAAGTTCGCCCTGACACTCAATAATTTGAGTATCTAGGTGGCAGTCCGCATTAGTAACAATTGGAAAAGAATCATCACCTAGATATCTACTTCTGCTTCATTTGATAGAGATGAGTGTAGCGATATGCCTTGATACATGGAGAGGAAAGTTCCATCTGGCATCCTACCACAGAAAAGAGCTCACAATACAAGAATGTAAATTGTATGAATTGAAGAAATTGTATTAATCACTTAAGTGTAGCTCAAGAGGGAGTTTATATAGATAATCGCACGCGGAAATTTTGCATGTAACGACATCTTTGTCACGCGTCCACATCCAACACCTTATCTAATAAAGTGGTCAATGTCTAAATTGTGCGGGGGCACTAAAAGCTATCCTCCTCAAATATCAGACAAATCTATCTCAATGCTTTAATCCAGCTAGAACATTAAAGAGTTGTTATCATCTCCTATAATTATAATGCATAGATTTAACTCGAAGAATGAAGACTCTCGTCTGAGAGTATTCTATTTGAACAATTCTCCACCGCTAAATTCAATAACCGAGCCCCTTGAATTGTTCGGGATATTATTAGATAACTTTACAAATACATATTTGCTAATCTGAAATACTCAATTTTGAATACAACTATTAATATCCAGGAAGGAACACCGAAAACCTTCTTGTACCGTCTAACCAAAGAGAAAGTGCGAGCACCCCACTCACTAGTCCCGCAAGGGAACAACCCCAAACCCCAAACCCCAAACCTAATGGACAACCGAAGAGAAAGTGAAGCATCCTCTCCAGCACTCGAGGAAACAACCACTGGCAGCAAAGGAACCCAAATTCGTCGCCCGACAGCCGAATTAACATGCCTAGTCAACAATTATTCTCTCGGTAAACCTAAATTTGAATTCTAAATATTGTAACAAAAATGCCATTACGAGCTGAATACCTTGAATTTGAATTTTTTGGGGCATTTTTTTGATGTTTTTTTTACTTTTTGAACTTTTTTGGAACTTTGGATTTTGGATTTTGGATTTTGGATTTTGGATTTTGGATTTTGGATTTTGGATTTTGGATTTTGGATTTTGGATTTTGGATTTTGGATTTTGGATTTTGGATTTTGGATTTTGGACATTTTACTTTTCGATTTTTCATTTTTGAAGATGCTCTAAAATGATTTGAGATAACTTTATTATCAATATGATTCTAAATCAAACGAGAGATATTGGATGAAAGATAATACGTTAGATAATGTTGAGAGTAGCCAGGGCCGTATGAGCCGTACGGACCGCGAAGCGGCCCGTAGGCCTAATACGGTCTAGCGCCCTATCTCAAGCTTAAATAGCATACAAGGTTCAATCTTAGTTCTATAGTAATTTCAAATAACATCACACAACTTGCACCTTCACGTGATCTACCTTTTCAACAGATAATAGATACTCTCATTGTTTGAAATAGATTCGAATAATTGAAGATAATGTTCAGATTGATTTCGAATACAATCGTAATTGTTTAGAACGATTCCACATATAAGTATAATTATTTGAAATAGTTTTGAATGTAGTTTTAATTGTTCAGAATGATCTCGAATATAATTTCAATTCTTCAAGATACTCCTGGACAACCCGGATGATATAGGATGATATATACAATCTCAAGTGTATGTACTATCTGATCTATACTTTCTATTCACTCTATAATCTACAAAGACTTCTGAAGAGTCCGGATGATTCTTACATAGTCAAGTCTAACCGGTACAATCCCCCCCTTTCTTTCATCTGTACATGCATCTAATCGCTTATTGGCTATTTCCAATGCCGTGAGACCTTCATGATTCGGTATCGTGACGTTAGCGCCATGAGATACCAGGAGTTTCACCACCTTTGAGAGCCCACCTGAAGCCGCAATGCTCAGCGCTGTATTTCCTCCGATGTCTTGAGCATCAATAGGCACCATCAGCTCAATTAGGGCTTTCACAGCCCCTATTCTGAAGTATTGGGTATCCGTGCGACCACTTGCAGCACAATGAAGAGCTGTCCTTTGGCTATGATCTACTGCCGATGTAACCGAGCCATTTTTAACGAGGATTCGAATGATTTCGGGCAGAAGCTTCTTATTGATTGATGCTGCATGATGCAGGACGGTTTGGCCACCATCATCTCTCCATTTGAGGGCTGCTGCATGGAGTTTGCAAAATGTCTCCACGGCGTGCACCTGTGCAGAGGATACTGCATCTCGTATGGGAGGCGCAACCTGGGGGTTTCGGTTATCGAGGTTTACACCATACGCTGCCAGCAGCTTGATGATGCCGATGTCTCCTGCCAGGCTGGCATACTTCATCGGTGTGAATGACACATGGTCAATGTTGATTCTCGCCGGCAAATTGGCGTCGGCCCCGTGTTGAAGGAGAAGCTGGACCACTCTCTCATCCCTCGCAGCGGTGAGGCATGTATGCGACTCGTACTTGGTATTGTCGATGTAGCCATTCACATCCACACCATGCGCTATCAGCATATCCATGATGTCCAACCGCTTGGAGATAGGTATACGCTTCGAGATCTTCCGAGATGAAGAGCGGCCTGCTGCCACTGAAAGCAGGCTTCGAGTTCCGATAACTTGGCCAGCATTTCCTCTCCCATAGAAGTTCTTCTGGGCATCTAGAAGGAGGGCAACAACTCCTAGATGCCCCTTTTCGCATGCAAGCTCCAGTGGGTAATAGCCGTCACCATGACGCCAATGAGGACCACGCGCATGTGGCATCGCTACAAACTGAGCCCAATTGATGTTTTCTGCTTGTGACAGGGCCGAAATGATTGATTTTAGTCCATAGACACAAGCTGTGAATAAGATGGATGGTGGATCGGTCACGCAGTATGAACGATCTTGCATCTCCCAAGATGTATTGCAATCATCGGGAATCATATGAATCCATTCGCTCAAGGCATCGCTACACCCATCGCTCCCGATGAACTTCTTCAAGAGATAGCTGGTGACTGAATCTGCTTGGCTATTTTTGCAATGCAGAGGCCAATACTTCGTTGCGTACGCGGCGATTTCATCATTATGCTGGATGATTTGGTGTAGTGTTCCATCTAGTTTCTCTTCCTTCTCGTCATCCTCCCCATTCTTATGTTCATCGGTCCCCTTATCCCCTTTCGCTTCTCCAGCAGGAACTAATTCGGCAGCTCGGTACAGAAATACGCTCAGGCAGCGATCCATTAGAAAGATATTACTGGCTTCGGGTTTGAAATCGTCCTTTTCGTTAAGGAATTCTTGGATCGAAGGATGTGCGAATCGAAATGAATTGGTTTCGCCGTCCAAAACAATCAAACCGGAGCACATATCAAGTATTTTCTCCGCCGATAGTGTCAACATCTCCCCCGTGTAAGGATCTACTGCGATGAGAGCAATGATCATTTTGGGACCCAAGGGAACCGGTGCACCGATGAGCACTTGCATTGTCCTGGTTGCAATATGTCGACGAGACGATTTCGTCCTCATGATGCTTTTGTAGATAACCTCATATGTATCTCGGAGTGTGTTCGGAAGGTCGTGCACCATGCGGCGGTCTTCATCAACAACTGCCATGTTCGTAGTACACAGTTGTTGAGGGCGAAGAGATATCCAGCGATACCTGACCATGTTAGCTATAGAAACGTCGGTATGAAGACGATTAACTGACATTTCCTGAACTTGTGTGACAAGTGTATCGATGATGTGCTGCTTCCACTTAGAGCCTGGTATTTGTCTTTGATGGAGTAACTATTGCTATATGTCCTCGTTGATGGTTTGCTTCGTTCGCTTTCTTTGGTATGTTAAGGGTAGTTGTATGGGAACAATGTATGTAGTACAAGGAGTAGATTGATGCACTCCCCCAGGATTGAGTTGGTCGATTCAAAGTTGAGAAATGACGATCCGAGTAATATCAACCTTCAGTGTCATACCAAATCATGTCATATGTAATGTGAGTCACCAATGATTCACCATTTTCTCTGTTGCGGAATGTTTTCCCTCTCGCCCACTACCCAAGACTTCAGTTCTGTTGTGATACATCTGTATAGCTTACACAATGTTTACTCTTTATCGAATAGCATAGATCCTTCAATGATGTTGCAGTCTGAGGAGTTGGCTGCTCAAAGTTTCGACGCAGTGACACGATCATGCCCATTTACACATTGTGCCTAGGCTCTTAGAGAGCGAACAGATATTATTCTGGAAGCTCACCATCTATTGAATCCCTCAATTCATCGATTTTGTAAGATGTGATCGGGAGATATGGGGCACTTCAACTGTTGAGAAGGCGTCAACTCAAGGTGGATGGTGACGAGGTGACTCATCCTGTGAACCAAATAGGTTCATTAGTTTAACACTACTTCACCCGCAGCTGAAATACGATTGAGGTCCTCTTCCAAACCCTTTGATGTAATTTCCAACGCAGTGCTTATCCGTCCTTGCCCCAAGATAGCTTCAGTTCCCAATCACGTTGATGTCGTACTGGTCGTTGATTTGTTGTAGTAACAGATAGCTTGAGACGCCGAGCCTCAAGATTATTGTGCATAATTTCACCAATGGTTCCCCGATACCAACCTCATCGATTGACCCAGGCCTTAGATATATCAGCTCGTAGTATTTGCACCGAGAGACTAACTCGGCAGCTTGTTCGGCCCTGACAATCATAGCAGCCGATGCCTCGTTCGCTTTCGACTGCGATTGAGAAAGCAATGGGAGAGTAGCATAGCACAGATGTTAGTGTTGACTGCTTGATGAGATTTATCCTTTAGGGAGCAGACGTTAGCCGTGTGGCCCTAGGACAAAGGTGATACAAAGCTTCATTTTCTATGCTGATGCCCATTCACGAGTGCTGCTTTGAGCGAAGAGCTATATTGATCGTTTCAGTGTCATTTAATACTTAAGGATCTATTGCGAGAAGAAAGAATTTCGAAACTGGAAAACTGGCTGTCAAACTGAGATTCGTCAAAACCTCGATCTCTACAATTACATTTTCAATTATATCGCCAGTCATGATAAGACTAAGACTAGCCAAGCAAGTTCACACAACAGGCTGTGACACCCGAACGAAGAAAGGTGAGGTTACCAACCACATGACTACATGCGAGGCGTCGAATAATATTTCATACATAAATTTTCTAAATGCAGTTCAAAGACCTAGAAACTACTATTTTGGCTCCGACCAATCTACCTGATCCGTGACTTGTCCCGCAGTTGGGTGTGCATAAGTAATCTTTAATCTCAATCGTAATGGCGGCTACAACAGTCAGCAAATAGTCTACAAAGTTTTCACATTAGGGAAACTTACTCCTCTACTTCCTGTAATTCTCATTGATTGTGTTGCTTCTGCCCCAGGTCCCAAAGTCGAATTTGACATGGCGTTCAATTGAAGTTTTTGTGTTTTGGGTACAGCAGCTTGTAATGCCACTGAAGAGAAAGATTGGTGCATGGATGAGTTTCTGAATCGAGCCAAGACTTGTACGAGTCCTTCTGCATTTCGTTGAAGTTGCAAAACAATATTGAGATCATTTTTATTGTAACATGGGTGTGTGGGAATTGAAGGTGCTTGAGGTGGAGGTGAAGATACACCAGAAAAGAGATCATTTGAGGGAGTTGCCGTGGCAGAAGGGGGTTGTGGAGATGGCGTGCTGTCAAATAAGTCCATAATTGAACTCATGTTTGACTTATGAGCTGGGGGAGATGTAAGTTGAGATGAGTCGGTGCCTCCAAGTATATCTGCGAGAAGGTCTGCATTAGATCCACCATTAGCACCACCGATATTTGCGTCAGGCATCCCTCCATCTCCCATTAGGTCAAATAAAAGATCTTGTTCTGCTGGTTTGACGGTCTTCGACTTCCTGTTTGATGCTTTACTTGGCTTCCTACTTGCCTCGCCAAGGACTCGTGATTCTTCCTTGATTTGTGGTGGAGGCATCTTCTCCAAAACACCTTTTCTAATGGAGTCATAGCTAAATAAGTTGCCGTATTCCACCGCGCGCTGTTGAACCTCAATGTCAAGATTCGTGGCATTATTCAGTAAAATTCGTCGGATTCGATCAATTTGCGCAGGGTCTGATAGACGTGTGCTGAGCTTCATCAAGGATGTGATGATATATTCGGTTGCAATTTGGGTGGCGTAACTGCTGTTAAGAATTGTCGAGAACAAATCAACAACTTCATTCTCCTTGACTTCTTGGACAAGCTCCTCTTCCTCGTATTGCCCACCACGAAGCAAAGTCTCTCCATACTCACCAATGCACCATGCACCGGCCAAAGTGAGACCTTCTTGAGTGATATCCTTCTTCAGGCTAGTATATAGCTTTTGTACGGCATAAGTTTGTAGTTCGGGGGTAGTCGCAATTAATCTGATAAATGAGGACAAAATCTGCTCTTTGACGTAGTTCCCTGCCAAGGTCAAAACTCTAAGCATGGTATCCACATGCCATCTTTTGTTAGGTGAGAATCGGTCTGCTGCGATACCAATCTGACTGGTCATAATTGGCTTGAACTCGTTATCGGCAACTTCCAAGAAAGCAAGGAGCTCTCTAATAAGTACTCTAACATTGCTCTCATTGATGAGAGTAAAACTCAAATCCAATGCACGCCTCCTGATACTGATATCGGGATCTCGCAGACATTCCAGTATAGTATTTCTATGTCGCTGGACAGCATTTGGCTCAATGGCGACCACCTTGATGAGTGTATTCAAAGCGACATATCGAATATTATTGTCCCGATTTGAAAGGAACTTTCCGAGGATATTGACACCAAGTACTCTCAAACCAGAATCGGCTTCGATATCAAGAATAGTGAGGACAGCCTCGTATAAAATAGAGTTTCCAACGTTCTTCGAAGAGTCGGTATTCGTAGCAACTTGAGCTAAGATATCGTTTATCTGCTCACTGGTTTCTGGATCTCCGCGGCCAAGAACTCTCAACAGTTGTAATATCTTAACTTGTAAGAATGGATCTGTAACTCCAGTAACATCATGCTCAGGGGCGTAACCCGAGCTAGCCAAGCCCTTCAGCGTTCGGACTAACCCTCCGCTAAATGGTCTAAATTTCTCCACGATTCCTTCCTCTCCACCTTCTGCCTCATCCATCTCACACAGGTTTGTTACCAATGTAAGACCGCACAACAATACACCATGGTTTCGATCCGACAGGAGATTTGCGGCCTTTTCGAGGAAATGTTCTTGTAAATCTGGGACTTTCTTGCATATTCTCATAGCACATAATGCAGCCTTACGACGGATATAGGGATTTGCGGTAGAGAGAAGGGTTTCGATTTCGGGGAATAAGTCTCGAGACATTTCGACTGATGCAATGTTTCCAAGGGTACATAGAGCCAGACCAACGATATATTGATTAGAGTGGTTGAGGTCACTATGTTTAAGTCAGCTTCACAGTTCTCCGAGAGCATAACAATTGTACATACTTCTTTAAAGAGTTGGTAACCAATGTCAACACCTCCTGATTCTCATCCAGTAAAAGCATCGTCCCCAAATATCCCAATCTCTTGTCTGCGAATCTTGGAGATGCAAGAAGCTTGAGACATTCTATCTGACCAAAATGTGTTCTCTCGCCCAATGTGAACAGGTATAATAACTTCGCTACATTGTTTCGTCTGCCCATCCAACATGTCAGATATATTCAAATCAACAAGCGGTGACCTTCCTACCTGACATTATGATCACCACTTTCTTCACGGAAGCTTGCTCTTATAGCAGCACTTTCCTTTTGCACAACTGCGCGCTCATCTGCGATTGTTTTTGAAGCTCGCACATTGCGAATGAATTGCTTCACTATATATAATGAGCATGGAAATCGAGGGGTATGGGGGGACTTTGTTTACTACTTACATGAACTCATTCTGATACTGTTCAAGGCCCACAATGGGCCAAACTTCGAAAACTTCCCAGCTTAAAAAATGTCAAGATTTGCTTCAAAAAATGAGCAAAAATGATGTGAATTAATCGTCGTTGATGTTCCTGGAGTGCCTAATTGGTGATGCAAAGGCCACCATATTCGCTTGCTTGATGTCTCTTGTCTCTCTTGTCTCTTTCAGGGTGCACACCTCCATGCTCAGCCTAGTCCGTGTCTGTGCTAGAGTGATGTGGCGCCCGAGGCTACGATTGAACCAAATGTGGCTAATGCTAAATAAGGTCTTGATCTGCGGGTAAGGCCATTGGCGCAGTGGAAATATAAACCCGTGGATACATGGATAGTGGATAGCCTCGAGTCTCATCATAATCAAGAACCAGTCACTCTGGTCAGAATTATTGTTAATGTATATGAGTGAGTGAGTATATGAAGAGGATAGCAAATACATCCCGTTGAATCTCTTTTTATGAAATGATATATTCAACTCAATCCATAAAAGTTTTGATAACTTTTCCAAAATTCATTTCATTTCAAAAGGGGCACTCTTAACATTGAAGGAGCTTGCTTCATTTGCCCAAGTTCAACCGTTGCGACAAGCTTCACTTAGCTTCCAGAACGATTTCAATCCATAAAAAATGTCTACTTCTGCAGACATCTATACCAATGGAAATAGTCATGATCATATCCTACGTCACAGACCAGCAAACGCTTCTAACCCAGCAGTTATTCGAACGATAACAGCTGAAGAGGGGTTATTACCACCATTCAATGGTACCAAAGACTTCTCCGAGGATGGTATTTCTACTGGTTCAGCCAGGTAAATCTTTCAAATTAGTTTTGTTACTACATCTGACATTGAGTAGTGGACGTACAACACCTATTCCTGAAGATGCACCTCCCTCCGTTCAATCAATGTTCTCTGTGAAGAGACAAATCAAAGCAGAACAAAAACGACGTATTTTCCCTATAATTGAATATACTTCACGGGTCTCGCATTTGGATCCTCACAGTGACCATCATGACTTTCAAGGATTCTATGTTTTATTCTGGATTGGTCTCGCCATTATGGCTATCACGACAATGTTGCGAAACATCAAAGATACTGGATATCCTATGAGAGTTGAAATTTGGCAGCTATTTACAGTAAAGATTTGGGAACTTGCTGTCGCAGATGGGCTAATGGTTGCATCTACATCCGTTAGCCTGCCGCTTCATAAATTTTTCAGGAGTAAAAGAGGGAAAAAATTGGGATTTCAATGGACCAAAGGCGGGATGGCTATACAAAGTTTATACCAAATTATTTGGATGGCATTCTGGGTTTCGTAAGTGTTTCTTCGATGGTAGAGCGCATTGCTGACAAGTGATGTAGCATACCATTCTATCGAGATTGGACATGGACTGCTCAAGTTTTTCTTTTAATTCATACAATGGTTCTACTCATGAAAATGCATTCATATGCATTTTACAATGGTCACCTTAGCGAAACAGAACGACGATTACAAGAGCTTGACTCCCCAGCAACAGCTTCAAAAGCACCAGCATATCAATATCCAAGTCCAAGTCCAGGTCATAAACGAACAGCGTCAGAGCTCAAAGCTTTTAATCAAACCAAAGCTGATGAGCTTGCCAGTCTTAGGGAAGATTTAGCTATCGAATTGACATCAACAATGGGCTCGGTCACCTATCCTCGAAACCTCACGTGGTATAATTATGTCGATTATATATTTTGTCCCACACTCTGCTACGAGCTCGAATATCCACGCACGGCCGGCATAAATTGGTCGGAGTTGGGTTATAAGACTGTCGCCACATTCGGTGTCATCTTCCTACTCACGATGACGTCCGAAGAGTTCATCCACCCCGTTATGATAGCATCGGCTACTAGACTTCAAACCGCAACCACATTTTCCGAAAATACGCTCGTCATTGCCGAATCAATCAGCTTACTGCTCTTTCCTTTCATGATAACTTTCCTTCTCGTATTCCTTGTAATATTTGAATTCGTCCTCGGTGCTTTTGCTGAGATAACATGTGCGTATGACCTTTTACCGGGAAGTCATGGCTGCTTCCTCTCGAACTTACTTGCACCTATCTCCCACCTCCCTGACTTGCACCGAACTAACAACTTCTTCCCAATCCGCAGGTTTCGCAGATCGTCACTTCTACTCCGATTGGTGGAATAGCACCGACTGGATGCAATTCTCTCGCGAATGGAATATTCCCGTGCACCACTTTTTCCATAGACACGTATATCTCGGCTCCCGCTCATACATAGGCAAAGGAGGAGCCACATTTATAACATTCCTCATTAGTGCCATCGGTCATGAAATAGTTATGGCTTGTATCACTAAGAAAATTAGAGGATACGGAATGGTAGCTCAGATGAGTCAGCTTCCTATCATTTGGTTACAGAGTAGATCGTGGGCTAGAGGGAAGAAGGTGTTGAATAATGTGTGTTTTTGGTGTAGTATGATTTTGGGGTTGAGTGGGATATGTAGTTTGTATGTTTTATTGTAAGGGAGATGGAGTTGGAGATGGAGTAAGGGCAAGAAGAAGGAAGAGAAGGGGACTTCATTTGTATCAAGGAAAGGGAAGATAGGGTGGTGTATTATATGGGAATTATACCGTCCTAGGTAGGTTGATGGTTGGTTGGTTGGCTGGCCGAGCTTTTTTTATACTTCATAGATAGATACCATTGTGCTCTTTTCTTGTTGTTCTTATAATTCTTTTCTTTTGCACATTATACAGATAGATACCTCGATATTCAAATCATCGTTGTTCTTTTTGAATTTCTTCCCTCGGGAGTACGAGCTGTATGTTACACTCTCGTTACCTATACCATAATGGACATACCTTATACTCTCGAGGTTATACTCATATTTATACTGTACATTTATATATACTACTTTCTCTATATACTACAGATGATAGATAAATAGATGTATTCATCTCTCATACATATATACATAAATACATATATAATAATTTCGATTTCATATAAAATACAATCTATACCATCTATACTAAATAAATAAATAGAAATACATTTAAATAAAATACTACCTAGGTAATAGTTGAAAAATTTCACACTGCTTCTCCCTTCTGTCCTGGTATATTATCTTGTTCCCTACCTCGTTCACTATCTAGATAGATAGGTAGGTAGATATTCTTCGCACTCCCAAGACTCACATCAGTCATCAGTCTTCTCGATCTAGGTAGGCATTTCACTAACTCACTACCTAACTAGGTAGGTAACTAAATAACTACCTACTAGGGTATTTTATCGAGATTTACAATATCATTTTGAATCATTCATGGGAGGAAAGGAAGGGGAGGGAAGGAATGGGAGGGAAAGGAAAGGAGAGGAGAGGAGAGGGGTTCTTTCTTTCTTTTGGTATTTAGGTTCTAGGTATTTAGGTGTGTCCTGCCTCTCTGAAAAATTGGAACTTTTTACCTTTTATCTGGTATGCATGAATGTATTTTGTCGGTTATTGGATATGTGAAGGAAGGTTAATAGTAATGGTATAGGTAGGTAGGTAGGTAAATATTGATAGGTATCGTACTATATAATATATAATATATAATATATAATAAACAATACTATGACATTCCCTCTCCCACCTCCCCAAACAACCTCGAACCTTCTTATAAAGAGGATCAGGTATTTACCTATTATATCATCCATCAAGCTATCCAGTATCAAGCTATCATACAATTCATACAATACAATACACACAATCCATAAAATAAAGGGGACGAGCGAGCTTTACCAGGTAGGAGGTAACTACCCAGATACCTACCTACCTATACACCCAACTGAGTTTATCAATCTTTTTTTCTCCTCTACTCTACTCTTCTCTTCTCTCTTTTCTCCCTACACCTTTCTTCTTCTTCACTCTTTAACTAAATTCAACGTTTATATCCACATCTTATAATCAGTCATCTTCATATTCATATTTATCTTTATATTCATCTCCAAATCACAATAATCACACGCACACAATCACACACACACACAAATCCAAATTCAACTCAAGATGCACAAAACCCCGTTTTTTTGGACTTTAAAAAAAACGGTGGTAGAATTCCATTCATTCATTCAATCATATCATAATCTCATATCCATCATCCATAACCATCATCCATCATCCATCAATTTGCACCCAGGTATTTGAAACCACCGGTCTGCATCAATCTTCCATTCCATTCCATTCCATTCCATCCATCATTCATTCCCTCATCAAATCATCTCTCTCTCTCTCTCTCCCTCTCTCAAAATCCCCACATCACACAACCAAACTTCAGCTCCTCCCATGTGAAATCCATTCCCATATACTATGTCCACCCCACACGTCGAATGATGCTCTCGCGCAAACAAATGCTGCAAAATTAAAACTTCAATCAATCATCCCATCCCATCTCACTTCCTCCTTCCCCATATGTAAATCCTTCAATTTCATCTCCTCGCTCCCGCTCCCGCTCCCTCCCATCCACTCAGGGAGAGATTGCATAGTAGCAATGTATGCAAATGTCAGTGCTCATTCCACCCAATCCGTAGCATCCATTCATAAAACTACAACAACGATGAATAACCGAGTTAATCCAAAGCAATACCAGATTTCGACCCTGCAGCAAATTCAAGAAGAATGCCAAGCGAAAAGCGAGAGACAAGAAAGATTTGTAATGTTTTCTCATCTCATTTTTCCTGGCTAGATGCAAGAGAAAAAATTCTCTCATCTTCTCGACCCGATTAGCTAGCTGCTATAGCATATCTGTTTTATTGCATAATTCGTCGTGTTCGTGTTATCCCCGTAAGAAAAAAAAGTAGGAAAAAAAAAATAACCTATCAGCAGAGACTTTAAAAAGAAAAGTGGGGAATCATAATGTGCTGTGGCGTGCTGTCGTTACTGTATAAAAAGGTGTATGATGTTTAAAAAGTCGGTGTCGATACAAGAAGTGTAATTTATGTAGCAAATCGTAGAAGTGGGGAAAGAATTGTTGTGAAGCTAATGCCTATCAGTAGACTTCGTGGCCACGAGCTGCTGAATATGGCGGATAATCGCGATGATGTCCCGAATCGGTAGTTCTTCTATCGACATATTGGGTTCCAGTTGTATAGACAATGCTATCCGGTGTGATTGGAGGAGCATAATGCACACTGTATTTTGGTGGATGAACACCACGACTTGCACCTCGAGAAGGTTCTCGAGACTTGGGAGGTTGGGCAGTCAGAACTATAGGCTCAGCCGACTCGGGTGCAGATGTCGTGTGATATCCTCGTGATTGAGATCGTGCCTGGCGAGAAGAACTTCCACCACTTCGTGTCAAGGGAGGGCGAGTAGTTCGACCATCGGATGGACTGCGATTTTGCTTGGTATAAGCATCATCGCGAAGATCCGATCGATAGGAAGAATTTTTTGGTTCAATTCGACCGTTATTGATGACGTAAGTTTTGGTAGTACCGGTAGGCTCAGGAACTTCACGTCGAGGTTGTCTAACATGAGAATATTGTGGTGTTGGTGACGGAGATTCTGAGTTAGACCCTGAATCGGATTCTGAATCGGGCTCCTGAAAAGTCTTACTTGGCCCACGACCTCTATCCCTAATATCTTCTTTCATGCTCATTCCTTGTGTATATGTAGCTGCCCTGGCAAACGGCGGTGGTTGAGGTGGCTCCCGAGGGTATTCAGTCTTCGATCGACTAGGCTCTCGTCTACCCGATCCGACTCCGACTATCGGTGGCTCCGAATATTGTTTTTGAAGAGTTGGTTTCGTAGGAGGTGAAGTTGACGTGGTATTAACAAATGGAGAGTCCCTAGTTGATCGTCTACTCAACTTTGGTGCATCCTTGCTTTTCGAAGGAGTCTCTGCAGAACGTCGTGATGGTCGTGCTGCCGAGGATCTTCTTGGTGCCTCATCATCACTATGGTTATCATATGCAGAGGGGCGGGCAGTCTCGTATCGAATGTTGTATGGTGAGGATGTTGGCATTGTATCTGCTCTTCGCATCGTGGGCATTTCAGGTGGCGCTGGTGCAAACGGCACCTCTGGTTTAATCTCTGAGTCCCGGCGTGAAGCTTGGACATAACGTGCTGCATTTGCCATATGATTTTTATACTTATCTCCCATCGGTGAGTCTTTCAAGGCGGGAGGTTCTCGCTCTCGCTCTCGTTCCCTCTCTCTATCGCGTAATTCTCTTTCTCGTTCACGATGCTCCCGCTCTCGATGCTCCCGATCTCGGGCCTCTCGCTCTTGTCGAGCAGCAACTTCGGCTCTTATTTCATCTGCTCTTCGTGCGGCTCGTTCCACTTTTCGTCGATATTCATCTTCACTGGATTCCTCGACATATGGACCTGTGCGTACCTTTTCCTCAGGTCCTCGTCTCTTGTCCTTTTCCCGAGACTTCTTTCGATCTCCATGCTCTCCTCGTTTTGCTTCCTTCTCCATCTTTCGCCTCAGCTTTTCTCTGTCATCTTCCTCCTGGTGCCTTCGTCGATCCCGTTCATCTCTTTCTGAATCTCTCGTTGTAGTTCTAGATCTCCTAACAGATGGTTTTGCAGGTTCTTCATATAAATCCTCATAAGATCTCGGCGGTGGCTTTGAATATACATTTGACTCTTTAGGTGGCTTTTGCGAAGCCTTGGGATATGAGGAACTAAATGTTGTCGGTCTAGGCTCTGCAGTCCTAACATTGTATTCGTAAGTTTTACTAGTCGAAGGTGGAGTCGGAGTCGGAGTCGAAGTCGAAGTTTTGCCCAACTCCTCCCTCAACTTCTGCAACTTGACTGTTTGATCATACTCTGATCTTCTCGATACATCACTAAGTATTTCGTACGCTTCTTGAACCTTTTGGAACTCGTCAACTTTTATTGCCTTCAACTTAGGATCTTGAACCTTGTCTGGATGACACTGGAGGATAAGTTTTCGATGTGCTAATCGAATTTGAGGTAGTGTCGCGTCTTTATCAACACCGAGAATTTTATATGGATCTGGAAGAAGGCGTGGCGAAGTCATGGTGAGAAGAAAGCGAAGGTATTAGGTTCGAGTAATAAGAGAGTGGGATTGTGTGATTTGTTGCTCGTAAATTGCAAACCTTGGTAAAGAATCTATTGCATTGTCGTCATGAAGCAAACGGAGAAATCGATGGGTGAGTTGTCAAATGTTGATGTGCAGCGAAAATTGAAGATGAAAATCTATGAATTTCAATGCGAAAGTCTTGAAGTTGATTATATTAAAGAATGTCGTAAAAAGGAAGGTTGTTGAACGATTCAAAAGTAAAAGAGTTGAAAAAGGATTTACTATTCAAATATCGATAGAGTTATTGTCGATATGATATGAATAGGATTTGAAGGTTGAAGAGAGAAGGATAGTTGAGTAAGAAGTTGAGCAGTTGAGATATTTAGGGATATCTTGAATCCTATCAATCTTCCCCAATCCTTGAAATCTCCAGGAACCAGGAACTCCAGCCTTGATAGTGAATGAGGTCACGGATGATCCTGACTATCGTGGCTATCCTATCCCGTCAATCTTTAATTTACCAAGTACCTATGGAATGAAAACGGGCTCCAACCAAGGGACCGAAATGCGAACCACGTAGAAACGTAAAAGGTAAAGGCAGAGGCAAATGCAAAAATTGATTGGCGATTGATTCTTGAGGAATTTGAAGATACCGAGGAGATGTGAGGACCAGGGCCAAATTGGTGCTATCTTGACTCAGCAAGCCGCAGCGAAACCAACCGAAACCAGTTCAGATCCCGTGAAACCAACGTAAGGTCTTCCGTAAGCTCGTGGCGATTTGTAAAAAAAGATATATGCTATGAGAAAAAGATTTGGAAGGATGGAAGATGGAGGAAGAATGTGTACAAATTCGCCTTTCGGATCGGATGTATACAGGAGATTTGTTCCGTGGGTCGTTTCGTTGTAAGAGGCAAGTGAATAGATCCTGTACGGTAGCGAAGAGCCGGAAGAGGGAGGATGGAGTTAACCTTGGAAGTTTCCAGGTAAGAAAGGATACTCGTGATAATACCGTATTCCAGTCTGCGTGATCGTTGATGATACTCCGTACTGGGATGGTATTTGAAATTGCCCGGTGTAATGATGAGATTTGGTTTGATGTTAAGAATAGATATAGATGGGATGGGATGGGATGGGATGGTGTTCAGGTTTTGTCTTGTGCGAATACTCTATACACAAGGTAAAAAGTAAACACACCAAAACGAAGGAACCGAAAAAAGGAGAAGAGAGGATTCTCTCGGTGGATACTGAATAAGGATATATGGGAATGGATGACGGTAATACCGGTACTGAGGATTGTGAAAGATTCCCAAAGAATGCCCTGGTGGATTGGAGTGATCTGGTCCCCGCCTTATTATGACTGGTGATGGAATAATGGTAATAATAGTAAGAAATAATAATGGTAATACTCCGGTTTCCTGGCTCAACTGGCTCAACTGGCTCAAAGCAGTGTAAGAACAACACGAATGAACGTATCGTATCCTTTGTACGGAAAGGCTCGTATGGTTCGAAAATGGATCAGAAATTGTGAGGTCTCTCTAGTAAAAAGCTATTATTCGTCTGTCAAGGTACAAGGCTCTGTGTACCGGTAACCGCAGCAATGTAGTACTGGTTGGAACTTGGTAGGTAGTATCAAATAAGCATATAGGGCGATATGGGGCTAATGAGGCGGTGAACTGTCGTCCTGACGATTACGATTCGCGAAGAAATAGTCCAGCCGGGCATCCACTCCCTGAATCTATTCACGAATGATAGAATGAGATTTCTGTAGAATGTTGTATATAGTTTACCGTGATTAAAAAGCTTTAGGCTGTGCCGCTGTTCCAGGTTTTGTCGGTCAGAATTGGAAATAGTCGATAGCCTTGGATGATTTATGATTAGTCGAACTTTGAAGGGAGTATCCGTTCGATATTAGTCGATGAATGAGATTTAACTTTATTTGGGAACACTTAAACATTCAACGTCCCGGAATTTCATGTCAATGTCAACTTCAATGGGGAATGAGGCAGGGCAAATAATAAGTAAACCCCGCTGCCTTGGCCTTGATATAATGAGAGGTAAATATGATGCTGAGTGATTTGACTTGACTCGATCTGTTGGGGGTGATATGATAGGATGATGCAAGAGGAGGAATTGGAACCATACGATACGACGCTGAGTCCTGTATGATAGGTATGTATGTATAATAATGAGGTAAGCCTGGCTTGGGCAAGATATCAGGGAAAGTAAATATAGGTAGCCTGGTCTGTCCCTTTTTGATCCAATGTTGAAGAATAGAGTTGAGTTGAGTAGAGCCTGACGTGAAAGTATCAGATTCCCCACAGCAGGAACGGTATAGATTCAGTAAACCAACACGCGCGCCACAATGATACTGATTAGAAGCGGAGCCAAGTCGTCGTTGAACGGGCAATAGATGCAGCACAGCTTCTTTAGATATCGTAAGGTAAAGGTAAACGTGGTTAGCATTTACTATCAATTCAGCTGGGTTGGTTTGAGAGTTGAGAAGTCAGAACATGTGTGAGATTCATGGCCACCAGGTAGGTACCTGATGATGGCAAAATGGATACTGTACAATATCCATGAAGTGCTGGGTAACATTTCCACTTTCTTGTGGCTCAAAGTCAAGCATTCAATTCCATCACCAGCTTATCACTCATTCAAAATCAAGTAAATAAACAATGGGAACTTCGGAGGGAAAGTAGGACGTGATCGAAAGACCTTTCAACCCATTGGTGATAGGTAGACCAATAGAAAGCTTTAAACTAACAAGTCCCATCAAGGACCCAGAATGCATGAGACCACCACGTTCTGCTGCACGCTTGAGTAACTTGGATGTCACTACTCCGTACATAATGAACAGGTTTGTCCACTGCTAGGTTGTCCCACGCTACAGATAATCGACGTAAAATTCAGTCATCATCTTATCCTAGGTAACAAATTCCTTTACCGCCAATACAACTGTGATTATAGTTGGAGTAGCCGCAAAAAAGTTAAAAGAACATTTCCCGACTCCAACTTGATGATCCGTCTAGAGAATTAAGGGGGTATATCTAACGTCAGATATACCGGATAAAGTCAGGTACCAAAGTCACTGTCAGCACACCCTTCCATGATCCATCATCTTTTCCCCCTCTTTTCCTAATCCCCTGAATGGATCAAATGGAATGTCGCCTGCATCAAGGCCCAACTTTTTTATCTGCGGCCCCGGCATATCAAAATCTATCAATTTTGTATGGTCCATCTTTGCGTTCTTTTTTTCTTGCCAGGTGAGAAATTGTCAGCGTTTCCGGAAACGAGAGGTGCAAAGGTGTTCCTGAACCGAGACCTCAGATTATAAATTTCATGTCGTGTAACTATCCACTTGCAAACTCCCATGCAACTTGCAAGAATATCCTGTACTCGAAGTACAAATCATCTCTCTTCTTCTTCCCACTTCCATCATAAACACTTTTTCTGGAGTCTCATGCATTGTGCATAAACTTAGGTACCTCGAGCATTAGTTTGGAAGGTTTTGACGACAATGATCGTCTTCTTCCCTTTGATTCCCCACTGATTGATCACTCGTACATCAGGAAACAGAAAGATCCGAAGCTTCACCTCAAGAGTTCAAAGTCAAACCTCTAAGACTACACGTTTATAATGGAGACCCTATCAGGATCTCCAAGGGATTCCACTTTCAATTATCCATATCTGTACCGCCTTTGGCGACAGATCTCCCGCACATCAAAGGCACATACATAACGTACTAGCCAGGGCATCGTGGGTTTACTGTCACCAAAATGGGGTCGCAGAACTCATGACCATATTCAGGGACACTTAGGTCTACCTATCAACTGCAAAAGTCGCCATCATCCTAGTAGATACGTTTCTTCTGCTCAAAGTATGATTTTTGAAAGTCCGATGTTGCTCCTGCATCAATGCAGATGCGAATACTTCCTTGTCCTGTATCGGCTGCCCCCGCCATCCAATCTGAGCTGACTTCTTATGGGCTATTGTTTCAGTCAACGAGTATCATTCCTCTTGAGTCTTGACTCGCTTTACCCCTCTGAACCCTCTTGATTCATACAGAGATATAATTCGACGGAAGGGGATAGTTTATCTTGGAGATCTACCAGTACTGGTACCTTTGACACCCATGATCCATGATCCATCAAGTTACCAAGTCAAATGCGAAAGTATTGAAGCCAATCGGGATTGTTTGATTTTAACTGACTGCCTAGGAAATCGTAAGGTGGGGAAGAGAGAGTTTGGGTTTTCATTTCAATTGGTGAGACCATCTGAACTTTTTCTCAAGTTCTCCCTATGGAAGGGATTCGGGAAGGTCCAATTTTGACAGCGGACATCCCGCCGCTGGTGGAAAAGACTTTGACTAAAAGCTAAGACCATCGCGGGACGTCGGATAAGAGGGTTGATATCTACCAATCCTTTGACGAGCACCAACATACGAAAACAATCCAGTGGGATAATACGGGAAAGAGACGAGGCACCTTTTGCAATCGATACTTTCTTCGAATCCTCGATACAATCATGCTAAACGATCTCTAGATTTCAGCTTTTTCGTATCAAAATGTGATCATTTAAGGTCATTTAAGGTCTTCTAAGGTCAATCCCTTCCTTCGGCACCACGTATTCAATATTTACAGCGTTCATGGCCTCTCCTTAGACCACAACAACGGCCTAATCAAGCGAAAATTCAAGCATTTGGGTCACTGTCAAGCCCTGTATCTCACATGTGTACAAGCTCTCATCCAGTACTTTTTTGCCTTACAACCAACCATTACCGTACTTCATAGGTACCATTATTATTATCCTTATCCATACAATTAAACAACACATCAGCTCAACCAAACTTGGATTTTACTTCATCAAACCTTGATCCTTCATCCATTATGCATTATTGTCACTAACCACCTGGGCAGTGGGCAGTCACTCCACCCTCATCGTGGAATTCCACCAATTCTGTTTACTCTTCAACCCTACCCAACTTCAATTATTCAACAAACACAAACCACATCTACCTAGATATGACGATTTTATATTGATACCTGCTTGAATTCGATATATTTCTTGATCGGCACCCAGCTGGATCGTTCTAATATTCCAGGAGATCGTCATTGATCCGAGGCACTCTGGAGTCTGAACAACTGGATTGATACCCAAATTCGGATCATATTTACCTCTTTTTATCCTCCCAACACTCCACTTCTAAGTCAAAGGACTTTCTTCAACTCTAGGGCCCTAAGTATTCGATTATTGCGTCAAACTCGCAGGGTGAAAACATCCTTTTCATGACATCCCACTTTGATGTTGCTCCACTGTGCCCATCTCAAGAGCTTGCCACGGGTCTTTGAAAATTACCCCTCATGTTCATCGGGAAGATTCTTTGGTGGTTTTATGTGACTCAGTACCTGATTACCATCTTTAGGATCGATTTACTTGAGATTCTTATGTACGTCATTCTCCTTTGATTGAGACGGCAAGTGCGTGATCTTCGATGGAATAGGCTGTTTTCGATTTTGCTGTAAGCTATCTATCTGATTTCCTTTCCCTAGCCTGATTGTGCGGCAGCGAGCTTACAAAATTGCCTCGTACCAAGCCGGGGCATTGGACCATTCAAACAGAGGATTCTAGTTGTCTTTCATACCTAGTACTAGGTATACATTCTTTATATAGATATCTTGTTACAATAAGGATAGGATCCTATTACGCAGATGTACCCCATGCTTTTCAAATCCATCTTGTCAAAATTCATATAAAGAAGGCTGCAGAAAATAACCCCGCCTATTTGTTTCATTATTATTATTATTTTGGAACATCATGTACGCCCATATAAGCCACCCCAAGAAGCAGCTGAAATTCAAAATCCTAGCCCTTACTTAATCCTACTCAACGTTTATTACCCCTCATCTCATAAGCCGGGCGCAAAGCCAATCTGATCCGCATCCTCATTAAGACAGCGCTTAAAGTTAGACATCTAAAACTGATCCCAATAAAGATCATTCTGACACAACATCAATAAACACCGTGTTGTGTTGGTACTCATCGTTGATTTCATCACGAGACAATATTTGGAATAGCATCATTTTCTTCATTGTCTCTTCTCTCGTGTCCCTTTTTATCTAGTTTCTCTTTCGATGTTTCTCGGCATTTGGACGCAGGAGATCCATTGTCTCGATACGAAAAAATGCCACCACGGTGCAAAATATCTTCTGTAGTGTGATCTGACATTTTCCGCGTTGGTATCGCACCGCATCACACAACTATGCCTGTCTGCATGTACCACCAATGCCCCTCGGTGTAACGCGCTTACCCTCCACGTTCCAATGTCCAATGTCAGGCTGATTATCGTTATCGATATCGAGGAGCCGCATCTCCCATCTCTCCATAGACCAGGTCTCCATTGATCAGGTAAGTAATAATCCCTACATAATATCAATGTGACGTGAATATCTCTGTGAACACAAACAATCACACACATCACACACACACACACATTTGTCACACTCTACTCGGTGATATTCCTCTTTGGCGCCTAGACAGCCTGGTGTGGACGTGAATGTGAATGCGAATGTGAATGTGGCGTTCCGAACACACAAGGCTGGCTGTTGTGATGATGGGATGGGGAAGAGAAGACATCGGTCGGTCGTCTTTCTTTTGGATGGGATCACGACGGGAGGAAAACTTGGGGCTTTTGGGGCTTTTGGGGCTTTTGGGGTTTCCTGGGTCCCTTTCCCAGCATATGTATATGTATATGTGGGTATATGTATGTGTATGTGTATGTGTCTGGCGTGAGATGGAGATGGAGATGGAGATGGAGATTGTTGGGAAATGCTCTCTTCGATCGTGTAAAGATGGTTTTCTTTGCCGGGACGGTCACTTGGTCCTGTGCGATGGATGTTGTTTTTGAGGTATTGTGTGTGTGTATGTATGTATGTATCTATGTATGTATCTATGTATATCTATGTACGTATATATGCATGTATCTTTAAGAGCTTGGAAATCAAGAATGGTTACAATATCAAAGTACCTACTGTAAGCATACATACAATAGATAGATAATAACTCACATAATAATAAGTACCTATATAAATATAATATTCATATTCAACAAATCATTGCACCATCCGCCAAATTTTCCAACCGTTTGATTGATTAAACGCGCGGATTGTAAAGAACATCCAAGATGTAAAATAACTTCAACTTGGATGTTTTCCAACTATAGTACAACTTTTTTATAATGTGTACGTACGTTTTACGAGGTCAAGATAGCAGGGAGGCGCTGATATGGATTTATTCATATTGGACAACGGGATATCGATGTCGATATTGAAAGCCCAGAACTAATAATAATAATAAACAGAGGTATTCCAAGGTTGTCAATCTAGTTAGGTATGCAAAAATGAGGTACAATACTAAGGTAACTGATATCCAAACTAAACAGCATCAGTTATCAGTTGTCAATCGCAACAATAATAACATATATACCTACCTACATACATCATACATCATATATACCACCGCGCTTCGAAATTCTATCCTATATCTACCTATATTACTTACCTACCAACCAATAGCCTGCCTTATTGCATCTTAAGTTCCAATATGTAATTATATTGGAAAAAAATGACCCCTCTCCACAACCTAGTACTTACTGCCCAGATGCTCTCCACCATCCCACCAACCAACACCCCACTTCCCACCCCACCCCAAATAAAAATCTCTGCACTCCCCTATCTATCAATAAATAATACCCCAAACTCCCCCCCCTCCACCCATCAAAATTGATAAAAATATCCGGCATGGTGTAGTGGCTAGCATTTCCGCCTCTCATTCGATATTCTCAATCACTGAGTACGTCGACGGTCGCGGGAGACCGGGGTTCAATTCCCCGTACCGGAAATACTCTTTTTCTAATTTTATCTTTTTTTTTTTTTTGGGGAGTTTTGGAGTTGAGATTCTTTGGGTGTTTGTGATGTGATTGATGGGTGAAAAATTGGTTTTTTATTTTACGGCATGAGATGAGTGAGTGAGTACAAAAGTGGGGATGAGGTCGTGCGTGGTTTGGTTACATATCCCGGTATGGGATGGATGGACCATTCCCCCCATCCGAGCGTAGTTTTTCTTTTTTTGGCATGTTGTTAACTAACATATGTTGCATGTTTCTATGAGTAGAGTATGAGAGAGATAAGATAAGAGAGAGCTACTTTTATTTTGTCTTCGTTTACTTATTGGGTGGAAGAGGAAGAGGAAGAGGAGGGGGTGGATAGGTTTGAGTGAGGGGAATGATAGGTTTTTGGGGAGCGAAATATCATGGGAGAAGAGAGGGGGGAAGTGAGTGAAGAACAGGAAAGGGGAGAAATATCATATACCGGGAAAATTCTACATATCCAGATTAGATGGGGCACGGCGACTATAGGAGCTATGAGAATAAAACAAAACATAACACCCATAACCCGATACCATATTCTATAAAATACATCCCCGCCTAACTAACTATCCTAACTAGAGTGTTTCTTCAGCGCTCTAGCTAGCCTCCGCATTGTTATTCAACGCGGATTCATTAGCTTTAGCAGCTGCCTTCTTCACCTTCGCCATCGCCGCCTGTTTGCCGTTTCCTGTTTGCTATATAACCCCACTCCCAGTCCTTTTTCCTCAAACTCTCATCATGGCATGATGGTTTCCTCATATGGTCTCTGCTCTGTTCTGACTGAATTCCCAGTAAATAAAGTCATTTCAACATAACCTGCCTTCATGGCCACAGACCAACAATTTCAGTAGACGATTCTTTTCCGCATAACCTGCCAACATGACCACGAACCAAAAATTACAGTGGAGAACTCTTGACCTCTTTGACCGGCGCATGACTTCCTTCCCTCGCCCACTTGAAGAAAGTTCAAGAAATGAAAAGAAGATTCGAAAAGAATATTGTATGGTGACCTAGCAATAATGGAAAGTAAATATATTAATCCCCATGGGTCCAGACTACCCAATGGAAAGGATGTTAACCCTAAATATACAACGGACAGAGATATTTCAATAAACACATGACTTGAACAAGTAAAAAGCCATTGATGAGAAGAGGAGCACCGCAAATATCGGAGCTACCAGATTATCGAAAGAACCAACGATTGATCAAATAATGTGTCTGTCTAACTAGAGATGGAGGTCGTAACGTATCTTGTAACCCAAATCTTATTGTCGACCAGTGGACTGTCATCCGATTCTTCATAGTGTTGCTGCTGATTCCGAAATTCTCTTCCACGCTGAAGATGGGCTGGTGAGAGTTCTTTCAGTTGTAATGAAGATCCATGCTGGTCTTTTGATTGATTGGATTGTTTTCTGTTACGTAGATAGGTATTTGAGAATTTGGTTGCTGAAGCTGAGTTACCTTGCGTCGAGGAAAGCCAATCGTTGATGCTTTTTGGAAGTTTGAAGTACGCTTTGAGTATAGGTCTGAATGTTGGGACGCATGCTCCTAGGATGGCGCTTCCTTCTTCAATCATCAACCATTCAACTGCGGTGGAAAACCCAGAGACTGCGTTTATGTTAGTGAGATCCAGACAGGAACGTCGACTTAGACTCCTTACGATGCTCTGGATCATGGGGATTGTAAGAGTATGCTATGCGTAAGATGCATGTCACAATGACGCTATATTCCATATTAGTCAGTGGCAAGCCATTTTCATGTTTGGAAGGATGATTTGACTTACAACCCGCCAAACCAGAATACCAAGAATAGGAGCATCTTCTTACGTATAGGTACATGAAGGTCTCTGATGACAAAAAAGGGAAGGCTGAGAATAACAATGTCCAAAACTGCATTAGGCAGTTCGAAGGCAAGAACAAGAGCGCCGTATGGAATGCAATGTGTGTTGGGTTGGGTTCTAAGAGCTATATCATATGCAGCTCTGATAGGTGTGCATCCCAAGATCGTCAAGCATACAGCGACGATAAACCATAATGTGCATAATCCCATTGTGATATCCACACAGCGAATGAGATTTGGGGTTGTTACAAATAGAGAGCGGTACATGCATAAAATCGAGATTTTAACGGCTGTGATGACGAACGGAAAGTGTATGCTACTAATCCATAACATCTATGGAAGTGTCAACTCAACATCAACAGACAAAATGTGACTATAAAAGAATTACCTTGAGCATTTCCAATCGACGATCTGGATTCAAGACTAGAGCTGGCTCGAATGTACCTGCTATCTTTGAGATGTCTATTTGATGTGTGAATACATATTATTTGCTTCGGTGACTGTATGTACTCACCACAAATGATCACAATACATTGCGAAGCGTACATCAGATAAGCTGCAAGAATCCACCAGTCATCGGTGCGGATGAATTGCTTAGTCGTGGTCGTCTTTCTAGTATGAATTCTCGAGATGAGGCGCAGAACTAGAGCTATTGTGTCTATGACCAAGAACGAAATGGTCGCCTCCAAGTTGGCCATTCCATCTGGTAGAATTGCAACCATGATTAAAAGATTTTTTGACTATACCAGCACAATTGTAACAATAGAGGGATGGAATAAAAATATGGGGATGTCTACATGATGTAGATTGAACTATGAAAAGATTTATAACCAAGATACCAAGATACCAAGTGAATAATAAAAATCACACCAGGAGAGTCTAAGCTAAAGGATAAAGGAGGATTGATAAGTAGTATGATTCAGAGGATTTGAATGATTCTCCATAATCTCGGATGAATCATAAGAAGCATAATATTAAATCAGTAATGCACCTTCACGGCGCGATTTCCCAGCGAAACGGTATATCAATCTTCTCCAACCCCAATGAAACCACTTGTATGGTACGCCACGTGGAGCTTCGACTCAATTGATAGCAATCTGGGGGAAACTATTCCAATATTGATGTGACTACTAGTATAAATGTTGGTGCTAGATGCAGGTACTCCATACATTGGAACAAATGCTGGGGCCCATTGTATTGAACGGCATGATTCTGCCGATAATATACAGCAAAAATGTGCCTTGCAGCATTATTGACAGTAATTCGTGGCGCATATCGGAATTGATGGACCGGAGATTACATCCATTATTGACCTTGCCGTCTTGGGGGCGCCATTGAGGTCTTCACAATACCAACATCAATCCAACATGGAGTACATCACTCGAAACGGTTCGGACTCGGTGCCACCTATCCGCATTTCCATTGTTTGCAGAAAGGTTTCGTGTCATGCCGTGCCGTGTCTGGTGGGCGCTTATAGAGGAGACGAGTATCGTCTTCAATGAAAGTCGCATAGACTCGAGGAGTAGAATGATGATAAAAGTTCTTTTTGTATGTATTGGTGACAAAGGTTGGAGATGGGTTGGAGATGAGTTGAAGAACGTCTGTGCGCGAATGTGGCTCAGAGGGAGAAGTTCTTGGTGAGCCCACACGGGCCACACCACAACCACCATGAAACCAATAAATAAATCATCATGCTCTAGGGGAAGGAACGTTGGTGATATGTGAGAAGCGTTTATATTCGCTAACTATTACTTACTTCCCTGGGTATATCTGAAATGCAACCCAGAACTCCAACCTCTATGTATGCTACTTTTTCCAACGCCTTTAAAACGCTAAAATCATAGTGATCTTAAACTTCCAAAAACTCCTCCACCTCTATGCCGCTAAATTATAACGTATCCCGTTCTCACTTCTCAACTTTAACCTCATCTTTCTCTGCATGCCTAATGATCCCATCTTCCTCACTCTCTCCATGAACATTCAGCCTCCTCGCCTCTTGTTCTTCCACATCCTCCAGCCTCTGCTCCGCCTCATCTTCATTTGCAGACCCTCCCCTCATCTCCGCCAACACACGTGCCGCTTCCGCCGCAAACTTGCACTTCATCCGAAGAGATTCTCCATATTTGTAAAAGAGGAATGGGAACGGCAGGCAAGCCAAAGCGAGGAAGGCCGGGACGGAACTTGCCCAATGTATGCCTAGGTTATTGTACATATCTAATCATACAGTTAGTGATATCTTTGACACAGCCCTGGGCGATGCATATGATACATACAGGTAGTGAAGAGCGGGAAGCCCGCACCAAATAACGAACGAAGCACACTATTGGCTGCCAAAACGGAAGCGGCGTAAAGAACGTACGCATCAATAAGATAATTCATGATACTCAAGAATACCAACACCATACCAAAACCAAATGGGGCAGTGGCAATTATACTAACAATCCAATGAATCTTTGGAGAATTTGTCCATGCAAACCAAAAGAGCCCAACGGGTAAACAGATACTACCGATAATGGCAGGTGGCAGTCGGGCTTCGGGTGGAGCCGCATTATTATGCCTGGCGGCGGTAGCTTTGTATCGTTTGTTATCCCACAGGGAGTAAAGAACTGCGGCCATCATTCCAATTGCGACACCACAGAAAGCCAACCCACCAATGCCAGGACTCCATCCACGCTTCACTTGGTATACGATTGGGAATGCTCCGAACATCATATATAAAGTCCCATAAATGATTGCCATGTACAAGCTTAACAATAAAACAATGGGTTCTGTAAACAATAAAATCCAAGGTCTCGAAAGTGCCGTTTTGAATTCTGCAGATAGAGATTTAGAGCCATGGTCGACTTCTATTTTGGACTTGTAAATTTTGCCCGTCATCGACGACATCTTTTTAGCCCGGCGACGAAGAATGACTGGCGAATAGGTTTCCGGGATAGTGAGGGTACCGATGATCCAAATTGCTCCGGTGAAGATGGCCATAAGTCCCCTATGGATAGTGTTAGGATTTACTTCCAGTGATTGGTGTGGGTAAGTGCAACTTACTCAACCCATCTCCAACCTTCTGAGTCTCCCAAAAAGCCTCCCACAATAGGACCAATGACAGGACCTAAGAATGGTGCCGCGGCGAATATACTCATTGCCACTCCTCGATGGGCAGCAGAGAACATATCTGCAATAACACCGCCCGCATTGGTAAGAGGGGAACTACCGAAAGCTCCTGCGAAAAACCGCATGATCAAAAGAGTCTGGATATTTTTGGCCCCGGCAGCTCCAGCGTTGAAAGCAGTAAGCATAGCATAAGTGCCGATGAAGAGAACTTGACGGCCATACAATTCCGACAAGGGAGCCCACAGCAGTGGACCGATAGCAAAGCCCAAGACAAAAAGTGAGACTCCTAATATAATGACTTCCGTACCGATATTGAAAGTTTCGAGGATTTGATCAATACCACCAGTATATGCCGAGGATACAAAGGAAACTGCTAATGTTGCCTATGCAGTCAATGAGTATGTTGGTAAGTATGAGATGTCTCATCCTCCTTTGTTACACAGCTTAAACCTCGGAAAATAATAGCCGAAAGCTTGATGAAAAAAGGGGAGAGCTTACAAAGGCAAGAAGAATAGTGATGGTCCATTTCTTCAACATGGTAAAGTTTAACGGGTTCCTGCGATCACCCGGAATATATTCCACCACATAAGGATCTGCTTCCGTCCCTGAACCCTTATAAGGGTAATGGAGTACTTCTGGAGTGACATGGATCTGATCGAAAACTAATTCCCAATGCCTCGCCTTCATCTGAACATTTTTCTGTTCTTCCAAATCTCTTTCGATATCCATGGCTGCAGAAGACCCAGAATCTGAAGTTCGAACCATAATGTTGAAATCACAGATCACTTGTGAAATGGATATTGCAAATTAGGCTATAGTATTAAGTATATGTAGATTAACTAAAGAGCTACTAAGAGAGTGAGGAGTGATCGATTCGACGAATGTTTATATGTATACGACTGAAGGATTATGCCACTAGGCCGTATTAGGTCCTTAGACCATCCAACGGCTCATACGGCAGCTGGCTACCTAGCTAGGTACATTCAACACATGATATCGCCGCGGATTTATTCGGGGTTTAGGTAAATATATCCATGCCAAAATTGAAATCTAATAACGAATGAGTTGTTGAACATCCCCTAAAAAGATTCGGCGTACGGACAATATAAAATCACTTAAGAAAATTCAATTTCTGAAGCACCGAGGCTGCTGATGAAATATCCGGTTCACAGGCATATATAACCGTTTATGCGATTTATGCGTTTTAATTCACATTATGCATATTCGGGGCAAATCGCTACCGATATGTCAAGGAAGTTGCGCCCTTTAGTGGATCGGGGGGGAAACTAGCGAGCTTATGCTAGAGTTATGCAAATGATGTTGGAGAAAACTTCAAATTTGTGAATGAATCTAGACTCCGAATGGGTTAAGCATGCGTTCTTTGGCTTTAACCATGCCGCTGACAACGGCATCTCCGTATACCGATCTGGTGCAATATGGTCTAGCAGATGCCGACGTAACCGAAGGAGTCTTGGCATTGACGGACAGAATAATTATGTCCGCCATGGCCGTTTTGTTTTGAAATATTCCAAATGACTTGAAGAAACAGAGTAGTTGGGTACTTTCAGGCTGGAATTAAATAAGGGTATTCTAGAACTTCCGTTGTCCGTAACGGAGGTAAGTTGATGTACAAAAATCAGAGCAGATGATGTCATACAACTGAACTCGATATGACACGGCATGGATCGTATGTTCATTCATATCATATGATAAATAATGGTGACGATAGGCATTCCACAACATCCTTCTGTTTTATTATACCATATTCTCCACTATAGGTGCTAATTTATCGTTTTGTTTTCTGTCGTTTCTTATCTTTTGCACTCATGTTGACACGTTTCTTAATCGCATCATGAGAGTGCTTGTTGGGCTTAGCCTTCTCCTTTTTCTCGACAGGAGGGGCCTGCGTCTCCTTCTTCTCCTTAACTATCGGTACAACTTCTTCCTCGAACCCGCCCCATTCCTCATCGTCTTCCGGTGAGAAATCCTGAGATTCTTCAGGTTCAACCTGAGCCTCGATACTCAGTTCCTCTTTATCCTCCTGATCTTTTCTGACTGGGAAACCCATCAAATCGCGTACAAGATGCCCACGTTCATCTCGCAGGAACTCGGCTTCGGGGTCAATGGTTGATGTTTGGTCTCTCACAAATCCTGCCAAGAAAAATCCCATAGTAGCATGCTCATCTCCTTTGTTGGCTCGAATACATCCTTCTGCGACCACTTCATCTCCATCACATGCTTCCACGGAACCTCGAACTGGCCATTCTCTCATGCCTCTGATTTGATTATCACGACGGAGGATTTTCCAACCTTTTTCTTTTGCGATATCAGAAGCTAAAGCTTTCTGAACAACCGATTCGTTTTCCTCGGCATGAATGGAACAAGTGGAATAGGTGATCTTTCGGGCAGCAGGATACTTGAAAGCATGGAGAAGAAGTTCCAGTTGAAATTCTGCCAGGGCGGCCAACCTAGACTTAAGCTCGGCATCGGTATCAACAGCAGTGACGACACCATCATCATCAACCATGACTTCTAATGCATCTCCATCATCTTCACGCTTTCGTTTCTTGTTTGTCTCCACGGGCTCCGGTGCCTTCTTAGGCTTCTTTTTGTGTCTGGAAGGTTTGGCACTAACTTCTTTGATACCTGGTAAGTGTAATTCGGGCATATCATCCCTACCGACAATACCACTTCCCGAGCAACTGGGGTCCAACAACAAAGCACCAACATTCTTGTATGTACCGGAGTTCGGATCAGTCTTTAAGAAATCATGTCCGGCATGAAGAATAGTGAACGTATTCGATCCTGCTAAGTTGACCATCTTATCTAGAGTTTCAGCCCTCCCCTTGTTCTTCTCAAATGCGTGAATAACTTGCGTAGATTCTTCCGGTTCTGGAAGACGATCAACCAAAATAGCGGCAATATGAGTAGTCTTATTGCCAGGAGCTGAGCAAGAGTCAATAATATCACCATCTTCTGCAAGTGGATCAAGAAGATATGCTGGAAAACATGATGCTTTGTCCTGGAAGATAATGGCTCCAGATTTATATGCTTCACTCTTGGAGAGATCAATATTTGGAGATATAGCAATGAGATTTGGGATATGAACATCGATATATAAGCGCCTAGAACCCCGGTGTCTAACGGAATCAATTGTCCCCGCACGTTCAAATCCAGTGAAAGTAGATTCGAGTTGATCCTCGAGGGTAGTCTTTAAAGTGTTGATACGAATCCAACGAGGGTAGGGTGCTTCAGATGTGTCAGTTGCATTCTCCTGACCTGTCTCGACATAGGCTTTTAGAGCTTCCATCGTGCTCATTTTTCTCCGAAGTCTTGCCTTGGTCAATTCGGCTTGCAATCTTCCCTTGTGACGTTCAATTGAGGCTCGTAAACCATGAGTGGCTGGAAGGGCAATTCCCCTCTTGGCCAATAGTAAGTCATGAACGAGAAGAAGAGACATGATTGAGGTCAGCTATATATGAGATTAGTGACCACTCCGAATCCTGAATCAACCATAACACTGACCTTTCGCTCTAACCGCAATAAATCGGCATTTTCGATAACTTCCTTCAGAATAGGACTCCATTTGCACGACTCTATCGCCAGAGCATAGATTTGAGCTGGTTGGGATTTCAAATCTTTCTTGCTGAAAATTCTTGATCTCAAGCTACCACCTTGATTAGTAGGGGCAGCTAGAACTTCAGCAGCCTCATAGTAGAGTGACATTGTATTTGTAAATGCTGTTGAGCTTGAAGGTACTTGGTAGGAAAATATCCGAGTACAAATTTCTCACTACAGTAATTGGCTACAAGAGGTACCTGGTGAATATGAGGAAATCGAAGTATCACATCAACATAAAGACTTAACCACTGATGAGGCCGACTCTATTATTACGGTAGAAGAAGACCTGAAGATTTTCTTCGAAATGTAAAAAAAATCTAAATCAACAGAGACAAACAGGGGATGATTATTTCGAGAGTCTCGCAAAATTGTAAGCACGTGCCATCGCTATCTTATCGGATGGCGCTAGTGAAAAAAGTCGGACATCCTCCAAAATTTCTGAAGTCGATATCTATCCATCGACAATCCAGCATAACGACAAGCTGGTTCAGAAAACAACACCATCAACATGAGGTACGAAATTCTCATTTCCATCAATCACAGTTTCCAGTTTCCTTTCTCAAATCTTGCAATTCTGCCATCTCAATCGAATTTGCAAAGCTTTTTATCAATGAATCCATCTATCGCAATCTTTAACTGTGCTAACCCATCAATAGAATCGAAACCTGTTATTTTTGCTCGCAGCCCTGCTACCCAAGCAAGGGCATAACTTTCGTTCGTAACGATGCGCGAACCTTCAGATTCTGCCGCAGTAAATGCCACAAGAATGTACGTCCATGCAGTCCCAACCATCCTTTCCCAAATAGAGAACGTCCAAGACCCCCGTCTCAAGAAAGCAACTTTTTCTCGAACCTCTTCCATCCCCAAATGCTAAGCTAACGCCCCCTTCCTTCTAGTTCAAAATGAAGCGTAACCCCCGTAAACTCAAATGGACCAAAGCCTTCCGCAAAGCCGCCGGCAAAGAAATGGTCGTCGATAGCACGCTCAACTTTTCCGCCCGCCGCAACGTGCCCGTCCGCTACAACCGTGATCACATCGCCACCACGCTCAAAGCCATGCAACGCGTTGCGGAAATCCGGGCCCGTCGCGAACGCGTCTTCTACAAGAAGCGCATGGAAGGCAATGCCGCCCGACAGAGAGAAGCCAACCGAAAATTGGTGGCGGAGAACGAGCACTTGTTGCCGAAGATGCGCGGCAGCGAGAAGAAGAGACTCGAGGCGTTGGGCGAGGAGGTGCACGAGTTGGATTTGGAGAGGGAGCAGAGAAGCGTGTTTGGAAAGCAGAAGATCCGGCTCAAGGAATTGGTTGATGGTGGTGTCGAGGAGGCGGATGATATGGAGATGGATGATTGAGGGGCGGATGAGAATACCCGTATTTGAGATTGCGATGACGAAGGGCTTGAGCATGGCCATCAGGAGCTGGTGTGGAAACGACCCGACGGGTCCGACGGACCTTCTTCGAATCGCCCGGAACTGGACCCGTAAAGTTACAAGGCCGTTCCAAAAGCTCACACACCTCATGAAAAGTCAATCTTTGTTAGGGCAGATGGAGTTTATGGATTTGTAAAAAGGGCGTTTTGGTATCACAATAATTTTATTACATTAGCCTCCCATAGGAACAATCTCGCGACATCACAATTCCATGGCCAAGAGAGCAAGATTCGAACATGTTCATTTGCATTTGCATTCTCCTGGGATACCGAAACGTGGGTGGGTGTGCAATGCATATAGGTAGTTGGAAGAGGACGATCCGATATGATACGATCTGATTGATTGATTGATTGATTGATTGATTTAAGTTAGATTTAGACGACGCAAGTACGAGCACTTATGTCATGTTATGTTATGTTATATTATATTATACTACTCAAAAACATCCTACCTACAATAAAGCTCTTCCAAACCTAATCTAATGCGTGTCTCCCTAGGTTTATCTAAATCTACCTCCCTACCTATCTGGTTTATCTAGTTCTGGTTCTGCTACCTACCTCTAGGGCTAACTACCGAGATCTGGAAGTCTGGAATATCCTGTCTCTTACTTTACTTTACTTTACTGTCTGTATCGTATCATATCATGTATCATATCATGTATCATATAATATGATATGATATGATATGATATCCGAGAGGAGGAATTAATTACTGAGATATTTAGATATTTAGATATATGTCATAGATGGACACACACAGAGAGAGAGAGAGAGAGAGAGAGAGAGAGAGAGAGAGAGAGCGCAAATCGAATCGAATCGAATCGGATCGGATCTACTTCCTGCTTTTTTTGGTGTGTGTGTGTGTGTCTTGGTAATTAGGTGGGTAGGTAGGTAGGTATGTATGTAGGTAGGTAGATAGATAGATAGGTGGGTAGTATGTATGTATGTACGTATCTTTTCTTAACTCTGGGTCTCGGGTCTTGACTCTCGAGTTTCGATCTAGATTTCCCCCTTGATTTCTCGTTTCTCGTTTCTCGCTTGTCTTTTGTGTTATATTTTTATCTATACTCTGAGTCTATATTTGTATATTTATATTTATCTACCTCTACTTCTATCTACCTCTACTTCTATCTACCTCTACTTCTATCTACCTCTACTTCTATCTACCTCTACTTCTATCTACCTCTACTTCTATCTACCTCTACTTCTATCTACCTTTACTTCTATCTATCTCTATTTTTATCTACCTCCCTATATCTACATAACATTACATACTATTGGAATCACCATAAGCGATGGAGAACAAATATACTATAGTATATAGTGTATTTAACTCGAAGTTCTAAAAATAATGCTACAGATGGACTATATAAGCCGGCTTGCGTGCCGTAGGCACGTGATTTATCCAACAAGAAGGAATGATAAGAAGGAGGAGAAATGATGAAGAAAAGAAGGAGGAGAAGGAGGAGGAGGAATAATAGATTTAATTTGATTGGTAGGTTTGTAGGTTTATAAGTACCTTAGCGGAGGTACTAGGGGTTTAAAAACAGTGATTTCATTGTGATTAGGTTCAGAAATCATATCTCAGTTGATGGAGTATTCGCATTATATTTAAAAATAAAGTGTTTTTGAAAATAAAGCGTTTTTGAAAAAAAAAACGTTTTTGAAAAAAAAAAGCGTTTTTGAAAAAATAAACTATTTTTATTAAATATTTTTAATTTAAAAAAAATAAAAAGAAATATCGATTAAGATATTTCTATCAATTATTAGTAAGATATTTTAAGTTTCAATTAATTTTTTTTTTTTTTTCAACTTTGAAAATTCAAATCAAACGCATTACCATTACACTATAAAGGATATGTTTTGTTTTGTTTGAATTAATTAAAAATAAATAAAATTATATAGTTAAAATATTTTCAAAAACGATTTATTTTTAAAAACAGTTTATATTTCAAAAACGCTTTATATTTTCAAAAACGTTTTATTTTCAAAAACGCTTTATTTTCAAAAACGATCTATTTTCAAAAATAGTTTATATCTTCAAAAACAATTTATATCTTCAAAAACAATTTATATTTTCAAATACAATTTATATTTTCTAAATATAATCTAAATACTGTGTTTTGAAACCGGCCATCTCCACTAAGGTAGATAGATATCGAACTAAAGATTTTTCGACTTTTTTTTACTTTTCTATTTTTCTATATAAATCAAGTTAAGTCAAGTAGATATTTCTTTCCCTAGTATTTATTTATTGATTGATTGTTTTTGAGTTGAGTTGGTTTGGTTTGGTTTTTTTTATTTTTAAAGGGGAATACTGGAGTATTAGATATTAGATAAGTATTTAGATAGATAGGTATTTAGATATTAGATATAAAACGACTAATATCTATCTATTTTATAACTTTACAGCTTCAAAACTTTACAGCTTTACAGCTTGAGCGTGAGCTTTCGAATCCAATCGCATCGGATCGCATCGGATCGTATCGCATTTAATCGCATCGCATCGGATCGTATCGCATCTCATCGGGTTGGGTTGGATTTATAGGTAGGTAATAAATAGATATCTAGATAGATATCTAGATAAATAAATATCCGTGGGGTTTCTCTCCCTCTCCCTCTCCCTCCTCCACCCACAAACCCCATCTCCCATTCCAAATCCAATGCCCTATCTAAAAGCCCTAAAAGCCCTAAGAGCCCTAAAAGAAGCCCTAGGCATCATCATACCTACTCCAATACCTAATATCACACACATCCCATCCCATTCCATCCCATCACATCACCCCCCCCAAAAAGCTCAAAACTCATCACACATCCCATCACACCCCCCCAAAAAAAAACTCAACTCATCACACATCACTCAAAACTCATCACACATCACTCAAAACTCATCACTCATCACTCAAAACCCATCACACAAGCATAAATTCCTGAATTCCTGAATTCCTACAAACATACAAACCTACTACAAACAAACGCAACCCGAAACTCAACTCAAAATCGAGTCATCGAGTCGTCGAGTCGTCGAGTCATCAAGATCAAGACGTAACGCTACCTACCATACCAATGAACCACCCGACCTGCCTGCCTGCCTGCCTGCCTGCCTGCCTGCCTGCCTGCCTATGAGTTCCATCCATCCATCCATCCGTACCTACTACTCATTCATAATAAAACCATGTTGCAATGATCGTGTCCACCCATCCACCCACCCATCCACCCATCCATGTATGTTCTAAAGTAGTAAACCGTCCGTCATAAAAAAAAACCAAAACCAAAAAACAAAATGCAAGCCGCCCCAAATCAATTGATGCATTATGGCAATGCTACACCCCTCCCCTTCCCCAACTCCCCCATCCCATTTTTAATACCCCTTATTCCCACCCATAAATGTACAGAAGAATAAAATAATCACGTACTCCTTCCCATCGTCAACAAAAGAAACTCGTGGGGAAAATAATCAAACAGCCGACCAACCAGACCCCCCCCCCCTCTTTGAATAACCCCGTTGAATAACGCCGCATTATGAGTTATCATAAATATGAATGAGTGGGTGATGGTGAGTTGGTAAATGGCGAGTTGATAGATGGTGAGTAGGAACTGTGATTTTTGATACAGGAGGGATGTGTTTGGTGAATGAATTGAGCAGGTAAGGAGGACTTTTATGTTGTACAAAGATAAAAAGAAAGGAAAATCAAAGGTTGAATACATGATCGTAATCGAAGAGATGCCTAAGGGCGAGCCACAAGGTCTGATCCAGGAGCGGCAAAATTTGCAACAGGTGCGTGGTAAGATCCAATACTTTGGAAACCCCTAATCAAATCATCAGTAAACATTTCACACATCTTATTAAAAAGAGCAAACCCACCTTGCAAGATCAAAACCTTGTTCTTCCTCTTCTTCAACCTCATCAACATCTGAAACCGGAAGCGCTCCAGCAACGCCATTTCTGGTAGGACTCATAGCGGAACCTCGTCGCATTTGAGGTGGACTGCTGCTGGGAAGAACAGCAGGTTGAAAACCCTTAGTGGGACTCGTGTCATAACCACCAAATCCTCGGAGAGGAGTATCCCTAGCGTATCTCCAAAATGGGGCAGGTGAGCTAGTTGGCATATGCTGACTTGGTCGCTGTGCGGTACTTGGTGGTGCTAGATGAGGGTGAACTCGAGCAGGAGCTGGCGTTACGAATGTGTTACCTTCATCTTGATGGTAGGAAGATGAAAGATTAGGTGGAGAACCAGGAATATTATCAGATAGACCAAGTGTGGTATTCTGGGCTCGTCGATGATGTCGAGGGAGTGGACTTCCATCGCCCGGAAAGTTTTCCTGCAGAAGTTGAACCCTGGCGGCACGTTCAGGGGTGAATTGTGGTCCATTGGGTGGGTGGGAACTCGTACGTGGTGAGCCTGAACTTGTCGACCGTTTTCCCTTCTTGACGGAATCCGAATTAAATTCACTTTTGATACCTTGACCGGCAGTGGTGATTGGCGATGCTGGTTGTGAAGATCCTCGGTGGCCACCTCTACCAGGGGGTGCATATGCAAGTGCTCTTGTGGCATCGTAGCCTTCTTCATTGATCACCCACATCTTACCTTTTCCCGGCTCATCCTCTGGACGGTCTTGCTTTACATATTTTTTGTTGAGCGACAAGTTGTGGCGAATAGAGTTCTTGTGTCCATAGTTAGCTCTGGTCGGATGAGGGAGAAGATCAGACTAATAACTTACCTGCCAACCATGGCGTGGTTGAAATCTGTAATAAGCGTATTTCCCCATGATATATTCGTAGATACCATTCAATGCCAACACTTCACCGGGAGTGGAAACAATTGCCTGCGCAATCATCTGACTATAACTGTAACCGGGCTTGATGTGAGCATTTTCTTTGAGGCTGAGGTCGACATTTCCAGGGTTATTCATAACCATCGTAGCCGAATATCCAGGAGGTGATTTCTTAGCAGAACCCGGGATTCCGATTTGAGAAGCGGGAGGAGTACCAGGGCGTTGGTAATTAGGTGGGGCTGGAGCAATGGCTTGTGGAGCTCCGTTCTGACCTCGAGTTCCATTAATTGATGGTGGTGGAAAGGCATCAGGGGTTGAGTCCTTGAGTTTCCGAGCATCCTCCGTATCCACCTCCTCAGCTCTTTGCAGATAGCTCGAATGAATTTTGAGATCACCTTCAGGTAAAACGAACATCATCTCAATACCCGATATATCGATAATAGCTCCACTATGCAATTCTGCGATTTCACCGCGGCGAAATGTTTCCTGGTCCACTCTAACTCCATTGCGACCCTCGACTCGAATTCGCCAGCCATCATCGTAATGAATTGAAGCATGTTGTCGCGAAATCATCTTGCTTGGACCAAGATCAATATGAACATCGAAATGAGGTCCTTCATCTTGACCCTCGGCAGGGAGACGACCGACAATAATGTTTAGGTCTTTGATATAATAAGCCCAGCCCTTTCCAGCCAACTTTGCGAAAGCTGTAATTCCTCCTCGGCTCTCTATTGTGTGCTTCTCATCCGCATGGTCTCTGCTAACTTGTACCAAACCTGGCAATCCCAAATACTGAGTGACTTTCGAGATGATTGATTCCTTGTCATCCATTTCAGGTTCAGGTTGATCGGGGGGAGCTTGATTCGAGGTTTGGAGATCGGTATTGGATTCTTTAGTTTCAGTCTACCAAATTTTGTCAGTGAGATTTATGTATGCGCAATGATCCAAATGACTTACCTTCTTTCTTCTCTTGGCAGGACGAGAAGGTGAGGAGTCGGGAATGTCAACTTCTTTATTCACGGTGTCTTTTCGTGGCCGATGGCCTCTCTTACCGGAAGATGGCATTTTTTTGCGACAGCGTTGACCCGGTGATTATTGTGCATAAGATGTTGGATGGTTCGGTATGATTGTTAACAACTAGATGGAACAATGAGTATTGTGTCGTGGAAGAACCGCAGATGCAGAGGGAGGGGGGAGAGGTGCAGATAACCCTTGCGACCAAAAAGTGTCAAAGAGTTACCTATAATGAGGGGAGGGGAAAGTTGGTGGTGATGCGACAAATAATGTAATGAAGTAACTTACCAAACCCCAAATGATTGATTGATTTAATAGCAATTAGCAATCAGCGAAGTGTAGCCTTCTTCTGATATCGCAATGAGGATTGTATTGTTTTTTGAAGAAAAGAAACTGCAGGTGAGATGTGTTTTTCTTTGCGATTCTCCTTTCCCTTTCCTTTCCTTGCCTTTACTAACAATCGCCTCGCCACTTGTGTCGTCCGTCACGCGGTAGTCGCGTTCTGGTGCTTGTCTGCCTTTTTTTATTTTGTAAATGGGAGATTTGGGTGGTTATCTTATAGAAATTGTGGAAAGTTTTCTCGCGAACCAAAATGAGGGAAACGGAAAGTATTTAAAATGATTTGCAGATGGGTAAGGTGTGTATGTGCGTACCTAGTGGAAGAAGGATCAAAAGTTACTAGATTGATTGTTGAAAGGGTAATTTATTTTCTCTTTGGTCGCGAAAGTTGAAGGTTGGTGTTCTTGGTCGGTCGGCTTTACATTTTTTTGAATTGAAATTAAGAAACTTGTGATGTGATTGGTTAGATAAAAGCATCGAAAACAATCGGATCCCTTTTTTTCTATCCCGCCCCATCGACTATCAATGACTAGAATGAACAATATTGAATAAGTGAATCATAATTGACATCTTGGGACAGGAGTAAAGTTCTTAGGGAGAGATTAGTTTGAACTTTGACCATATGTTTGAAAGTCATCATTGGAACCATTAATTCCCTATTTTTCAATGTGTACACACTTTATTCGGATTGAGGGGAAAGTCAATATTGACATTGACGTCAAACTTCCAAGATTTTTTCGAAGATTTTCTTTTGATGCACTATTTACAATCTTTAGTATCATACTATCTATACTTGAGTAGATAGACTAAAATGATCCTTTCACCTCTGAACATTGATACTTTTCCGAACTAACATCAATATCAATAGTTTTCTCTACTCTACCAGATATACTAAGGTATTACCTTACTTTAGCATACCTATATATTAGGTATCTATACAAGTCATGCTTTTCTTGTTCCAGCTAGGAATGGAATGGATACGAATGACTATCGAAAACTAGGTAAAGAGATATAACCAAAGTATCATCATGACTTTCTCTAGCGGTACTCTACTTGATTATCCCTCTCCAATCTCCATGATCTAAATTAAACGCCCATTTACGCGTTAAGTTCGTGCCCTACATACAGAGTACATGCTGACTCCACTACCATGCATAAGAAATGATTCAATGTTCCCTCCCAGTTCCTCCAGCTCCATCACGATCACGATCACGAAACATTCACAACCTCCCTCCCCCTTATTCCTATCAAATTCATCAATGTTAAATTAGATGCTCTTTATAAAAATCCCAATCTTCCATTGTCATTTCTCACCCTGTAAAATACAAATCTAAGTCCACCTCTCTCCCATTCCTCACTCTTCAAATCTATTCTACCAAAGACATGGATGGATTTCTAGCTCTCTCTTATTACCAAAGCCATAAAGTTTTTTTATTTACCCTCCAGATCCCATCTGACATCACAAAATCACAAAATCACAATACACTACTCGAGTACGGAGGACAATCAGTACACTACTAGGTAATTATGAACCACTTAAGTATCTTACATCATCGAAGATCCAAAGTCTAGACCCCCTGATCCGATTGATCCACCATGGTGGCATCTGATGAACCAATGAATGACGACGATTGAGAATTGAAGATCGATCGGAAGCAGGCGGGGTATGAACCGAGTTAGTTAGGTACCTACAGAAGTGCTTTTTTTACTTCACACACTGCCCAGGTGTACAACAAACATAACCCCCTCCCTCATCATCCCGACCGAGATCATCAAAGAATCCACATCCGCACTTCCGTATTCTGTACCTACTTACCTAGGTACCTAATAGATATGAATGATATGAATGATATACATCCATTAGTACCTACCTACATTACATTACATTACATTACATTATCCGAGCACCTATACTCATAACTCCAACTCCAACTCCAACTTCCAACTCTCCCGAAAATGAAAAATTGCAATCCCCGCAAGCTACCGCTACCGGTACCAGTATTTCCGTACCTACCTACCTACCTACATACCTACCTACATACCTACCTACATACATATTTCTTCCACTCTACTCTACTCCACTCTACTCCCCTTGATTATTTTCGATTTTCGATTCTAGAAAAGAAAAGAAACGAGAAGAATACAGGCAGATAGAACACGATACACGATACATTACCTACCATGAATACCCATCTCCAAACCATCAATAGATGGATTTCAACATTAACACCACCTGTGCACTGCACTGTTGATCTAGGTATCTTACAAGACTAGCTAGCGTGAAGTCTCTTGAGAGCTACCTTACCTACATACCTTATCTACTAACTTAATTACTCTACCATGAAATAAGTACCGATCGATCGATCGATCGGTTAATACCAAGGATATGGTTCCCCAAAATAGCTTATTTCAACTTTACTTTACTTTAGGTATTTTACTTTATGGAATACCTACCTATCTACCCAATGTTCAATCCATATTTATCTAACCTAGGAACCTACCCTAATCTAATGTGAAGATTAGCTTGGGATTTCGATTTAATATTGATGATCTAGGTATCTAGATAATATATGGATAGGTATGGATAGGTATGGATATGGATTAATGTGTGTATTGAATAAGGTATTGTAGTAGTGGATGGGGTTGATGGAGATGATGGTTTGATTTGAGGATTATATTATAATATAATTAGATACTATACTATATGATAGAATAACCTGTGCATGCATGGGTAGTATTATATTTTATCCGGAAATAAATATTGTATATCGTATTAATATTTATGGTTCAATCTATCTATATAATCATACAATTATAACTATATTCATTTGTTCATTCATTCATCTGTCTATTCGCCTCTAACCTCAAAAAAACTACCTACCTACCATCTACCTACTACCTAACTCCCTATCTATCATCTACCTCCCTATCTACTCACACTACTTCCTTCCATCCATCTATCTGACCCTAACCTCAAAAACCTACCTACCATCTACCGGAGTACCCACCCCCCATCTCTCCGTATTATATTCTAGCTCAATATACCTAATACCCTCCTACCCCCTACCCCCCTTACCCCTACCCCCATCCACCTACCCCCCTACCCCTCTACCCATCCATACCTATCTAGATAAATATCAGCCAATACTCCCGAGCCGAATAACCTTGAACATTTAGATATATTCGATATATAAGATATATGAGATATATGAGATATATGAGATATATTTGATATATTCGATATATAAGATATATAAGATATATAAGATATATAAAATATATAAGATATATAAGATATATAAGATATATGAAATATATAAAATATATAAGATATATGAGATATATAAGATATATGAGATATATGAGATATATAAGATATATAAGATATATGAGATATATGAGATATATGAGATATATGAGATATATGAGATATATGAGATATATGAGATATATGAGATATATGAGATATATTCGATATATAAGATATATAAGATATATAAGATATATAAGATATATAAGATATATAAGATATATAAGATATATAAGATAAAAAATAGATAGGGATTTAATATCAAGTCTCAAATTTATGTAATGGATGTTAGAGATTTGGATTTCGGATTTCGGATGTTGGAATGTTGGGGGAGAGTGGAGGTTGGATGAGAGGGATGGTTGGTTGGTTGGTAGTATTGGATCAGCATCATCATCACTCACAATCATCACCACCACATCATCACCACATCACTCAATCATCACCACATCACTCAATCATCATCATCCCATTCCATCACTGCATCAAAAAAGTAGAATTGAAATTGAAATAGAATTGAAAAATATATACAAAGTAATCCATCCCATAACCAATCCAATCCAATCCAAACCACAAATATATAAAAAGAGATAAGAATTAAATTAATAATTACCCTCCCGAAGTTCCGAAGTCCCAAAACCCTATAGATGTTCCCTTTCCTTTCCTTTCCTTTCCATTCCATTCCCTTTCTTGATTTTCATATCCTTCCTTTCCATTCATTTTCGTGATTTTCGTGATTTTCATAATGTGATATTATAGATAACCTTTCCATCCTATCGTTTCCTTCCTTCCTTTCCTTCAAGTGTTTGTTTTTTGGCAAGCTTCCGTTTCAATAAATGAATGAATGGATAGATGAATGAATGAATACTCATTAAAGCCCTCGAATTAAGGTATGCCTTTTTTCCATCCGCCCCTTCCCCCCCCCTATCCACCATCCAATGTGTTGTTTTTTTTTCTTTGCTTGTTTGCTTGCTTCCTTGCTCTCTCTTTATGCCATGAGATATATGCCGTATCATACCACGCATCCCTTCATAATTTTCATAATTTTCATGATTTTCGTGATTTTCGTACCCATCCCCTTTTCTTTTCCTCGTTTGCGTGCGTAGTATGGTGTCCATCCACAATGCGATATCAATCCATCCATGATCAATCCGTATACTCCACTCCATGTATATATCCATATCCATATCCATATCCCCCCCTTCCCCCCCAAAAAAGATAAGATTGAACAAAAAAGATAAGGGAAGAGAAGATGAGAAAAGAGAATAAATAAATAGGTAAGAATCGAAAGTTCCCCAGTCCTAGACAGAGATAGAGACAGAGACGTAAATCTCGTTTTCCGATCGCGACACGTCGTATCCATCCATCTACACCCACAAATCCCTAAACCACAACCAACCAACCCACGACCCCCACCACAACGACGACCCACCCCTGCACCCCCGCATCACCCCTCCAATTCCAATTCCCAATTCGCGTTCGCAATCGCATTGCGATTCGCGGCGCCCTCGACGGGCGCACTCGGCACGACCGCCGTGCTCGCCACACTACTCGGGCTCGTGGGAACCACATGCGCACTGGTGGTTTGCACGCCGATGGTCAGGGTGCTGGGTTGCAGGATCGTGGAGGTCTGCGCATGCGTCGTATTGGCGTAGTGGGTGATGGGGATGGTGACGGTTTGGACGATGGAGGGGAGTGTGAGGAGTGCAAGGCTTGAAATGGTGTTGCTTATTATGGTGGGGGCCTGGGAGGGTGGGTGTTAGGGGATGTTTTGGGAGGGGTGGGGGAGGGGGGTGGGAGAAGGATTGGGAGAGGAAGGGAGGGAGAAGGAGAAGGAGAAGGAGAGAGAAAAGAGGAGACTTACATAAACGGTGATTTCGCCCGTGGCGGCAGGGAGGGTAGATGTTATGACGTGAACGGCAGTTACTTGGATCGTGTTTGTTTTTGTGGCAGTGAGGACGATGCTAGAGGGTCACATGTTAGGATATGAATATTCTTTTGCAAGGGGAAGAAAGAAAGCATCGGCGGACTTACGTTGATCCTGCGCTGACGGTGGTATAAACACTTTCGATACAAGTCGTAGTTTGATACACATCAGTGGTCTCGTACTGTGTAGCTTGATGTGTGATGCTGTATTTGTTAGCGTGGACTCATTTTATTGAATGGACAAATGCATCGTGATGAACATACTATTGGACGATGGTTGTAGGAACTCTGACTTGGGTGTAAATGGTGCTGGTGAATACTTTTGTGATGGGAATACCGGCTAGAAGTTATTAGTCACTATTTCAATTGTATGGAATGGAGTTTCATACAAACTGTCTGGACTTCGGTAACGGCGCATAGGCTGGCAGATGTCTGGTAGACATATGTTTCGATTCTTGACATCGAGTTAGCATCAGGTATTAGAAATAAAGAACTTGGGGTTATCGGCAAGCTTACGTCTGGGTTTGGGGTGGTAAAGTAACTTGTGAGTATTCGGTATATTGTCCGTTGGTAACAATAAGACTAGTCAATGTATTTGTGACCGTATAAACGACTCCAGAAATAGTCTGGATCTCGGTGACGGGGCAAAGACTCGTGATGGTTTGGAAAACTTCGGCTCCAACACTATTTGACGGTTAGATTTCATCTTCGATATATCGATTCTG
>JANPYM010000006.1:391702-427627 GCA_025890175.1 Ciborinia camelliae
TTGCTTGTTTGCTTGCTTCCTTGCTCTCTCTTTATGCCATGAGATATATGCCGTATCATACCACGCATCCCTTCATAATTTTCATAATTTTCATGATTTTCGTGATTTTCGTACCCATCCCCTTTTCTTTTCCTCGTTTGCGTGCGTAGTATGGTGTCCATCCACAATGCGATATCAATCCATCCATGATCAATCCGTATACTCCACTCCATGTATATATCCATATCCATATCCATATCCCCCCCTTCCCCCCCAAAAAAGATAAGATTGAACAAAAAAGATAAGGGAAGAGAAGATGAGAAAAGAGAATAAATAAATAGGTAAGAATCGAAAGTTCCCCAGTCCTAGACAGAGATAGAGACAGAGACGTAAATCTCGTTTTCCGATCGCGACACGTCGTATCCATCCATCTACACCCACAAATCCCTAAACCACAACCAACCAACCCACGACCCCCACCACAACGACGACCCACCCCTGCACCCCCGCATCACCCCTCCAATTCCAATTCCAATTCGCGTTCGCAATCGCATTGCGATTCGCGGCGCCCTCGACGGGCGCACTCGGCACGACCGCCGTGCTCGCCACACTACTCGGGCTCGTGGGAACCACATGCGCACTGGTGGTTTGCACGCCGATGGTCAGGGTGCTGGGTTGCAGGATCGTGGAGGTCTGCGCATGCGTCGTATTGGCGTAGTGGGTGATGGGGATGGTGACGGTTTGGACGATGGAGGGGAGTGTGAGGAGTGCAAGGCTTGAAATGGTGTTGCTTATTATGGTGGGGGCCTGGGAGGGTGGGTGTTAGGGGATGTTTTGGGAGGGGTGGGGGAGGGGGGTGGGAGAAGGATTGGGAGAGGAAGGGAGGGAGAAGGAGAAGGAGAAGGAGAGAGAAAAGAGGAGACTTACATAAACGGTGATTTCGCCCGTGGCGGCAGGGAGGGTAGATGTTATGACGTGAACGGCAGTTACTTGGATCGTGTTTGTTTTTGTGGCAGTGAGGACGATGCTAGAGGGTCACATGTTAGGATATGAATATTCTTTTGCAAGGGGAAGAAAGAAAGCATCGGCGGACTTACGTTGATCCTGCGCTGACGGTGGTATAAACACTTTCGATACAAGTCGTAGTTTGATACACATCAGTGGTCTCGTACTGTGTAGCTTGATGTGTGATGCTGTATTTGTTAGCGTGGACTCATTTTATTGAATGGACAAATGCATCGTGATGAACATACTATTGGACGATGGTTGTAGGAACTCTGACTTGGGTGTAAATGGTGCTGGTGAATACTTTTGTGATGGGAATACCGGCTAGAAGTTATTAGTCACTATTTCAATTGTATGGAATGGAGTTTCATACAAACTGTCTGGACTTCGGTAACGGCGCATAGGCTGGCAGATGTCTGGTAGACATATGTTTCGATTCTTGACATCGAGTTAGCATCAGGTATTAGAAATAAAGAACTTGGGGTTATCGGCAAGCTTACGTCTGGGTTTGGGGTGGTAAAGTAACTTGTGAGTATTCGGTATATTGTCCGTTGGTAACAATAAGACTAGTCAATGTATTTGTGACCGTATAAACGACTCCAGAAATAGTCTGGATCTCGGTGACGGGGCAAAGACTCGTGATGGTTTGGAAAACTTCGGCTCCAACACTATTTGACGGTTAGATTTCATCTTCGATATATCGATTCTGAAGAAGGGACATTCTCACGTGGTAGTTTTGGCGGGGAGAGTAGTTGGTACCACAACTGTAGCTCCAACATTCGTGACGATGAGGCTAGTAGTTGTCTTTGTGACAGTATACACGGCTCCAGAAATCGTCTGGATCTCAGTCACTGGGCAAAGACTTGTGATGGTTTGAAGCACCTCAGTTCCGACGCTATATTGATGATTAACTTATTAACCACAATGTAAAAATTATGAGGAGGGGCTCTTACATGGTAGTTTGGGCTGGGAGAGTAGTTGATACCTCAACCGTAGCTCCAACACGTGTGACAATAAATGAAGTAGTCGTATAAATGACAGTGACTAGAGCCCCCGAAACCGTTTTTGTTTCCGTGACGGGACAGAGACTGGTGATTGTGGAGACGACTTCACTTATCGCACTGCGAAAATTATTAGTTTCCCGAAACAAAAGGGTTGAAAAGGGTTTTGTACATCTGAGTATTGCCAGGGGCAGTTGCTGTCACTTCAACATATGTAGGAGCGCGTGTCGTATAGAAAGATGTGGTTGTATAGGTGACCGTCACTTCTTTTCCTGAAATGGTGGTGGTTTCGGTGACCGGACATAAGCTAGTAATTGTCTCGACGACCTCAATTGGAACAGCTGTCGTATGAGGTGCTGCAGTAATAGTATTGACGATAGTTGTGGGGACAACTGGTTTTTCATGTCAGTCATTATTCATTAACATCAAGCTGAAATCGTTGGATTCTCCAAAGCTTACCAGTTTCGACGACAGAAGTTGCGGTGTATGTCTGGGTGTATGTTATTCCAGAAGCCGTGACGGTTTCCTCCACCGGGCAGGTGGTAGTATATGTGACGACAACCTAACAAATGAGTCAATCTTGATGTTCAAAGACATACAAGGGATTATCGTACATCAGTAGTTGTGGTTTCCCAACCAGTAGGACCTGGAACAGTAACCACTCCACCACAACCTCCAACACAGCTAGTGACAACTACAGTTGATGTTGCGATACTTGTGACCCATTTTGTTGTTCCCTTTTCGGTTGTTGTGGAGGTGACCTTGAGAGATGAATTAGATCTTTCATTGTAAATGTGATATCATGTGAACATTATGGTACGAGATCCTCATCGTTGTTCAAATCATTTTCGAGCATGGGAAAGTTTTCATCTGGTTAAACGAACGAAGTTTCCTTAAGTATGGAGAATAATTTCAACATTGGATACTTTCATCTCTGAGCTCAGACGATACTCGTTCAGAATATCAAAAGTATGGATGACTTCCATCCCATATCTCTAATGAGATAAGACAATGAACTCTTCATTATAGTTCCAAGTACCTTCGCCCAAGCCCAATGATACAATGCATCAACATAATAGACGTGAACATACCGGACAGATAGTAGTTGAAGTATAGGTGGTCCATATAGTAGTATCAGTCTCTTCAGGAGGACTAGAATACCATCTTTCCTGAAGCCCATGAGCGAGGGTCGAAGTGGCCAAAGCCAATATAGCGAACGCTGCCTTCATGATTGCAATATGTAACGGGTGAGTTTTTAATTAAGACTGTACCGAGTCAAGTGCTTGTTTGTATAACGATTGCACACTCTGTACTTGCACCACGGAGAATAAGTATAACGACCGTCTTAAATAATTTGGAAAGAGAGACCCGGAAGCAACTTTGCTTGTGAGGAGGTTGGAAGGATATAACGGTTTGCAAAGGGCTGGGGTAACCAAATGGAAAAAAGGCACAAACACATGCGGGACAAGGGCATTATTATCTATGGATGGCAGGAAATCTTCATCCTACCTTGCCATTTCTAGTCAGTCCTGGTACATCTCATAAGGCCGCATATGATTTCATGCTGGCGATGCAAATTCGGGCAGGTATCTGTCTCTTTCTCGGTCCACTAAGACATGAAAAGGTCTCTTCTAACTGGTCAACCAGCAAGTATGCTACGTAACTTTGGGATACGAGTGTAGTGTTGACCAACAACAGCTGCCTCAATTCCGAGCCAAGATTTGAGTGAGAACCCTAAGTATAGTAATACGAAAAGCTCGTGTGTACGAACATATGTATATTCACTCAATTGATGAGCATTTGAGGACAGCATTCCGGGAAAGAAGGCTGGTATGAACATGGGGTCCTGGTCGCTCGATGTTGTGAAAGCAATATTATGTTGCATGGAGGAGAAAGCAACACGAGCTTTTGCATGATAAACCATTGTTCTTACATGGTGCCACCTCATGAATCATATTCCCGGGGGAAAGCGAGACCTGGTGATAAAATTTGCTCTCCGTTGTCCGTTCTCGAGGCCTCTAGCATTACTGAAAAACGTGGTGACCATTTTCTTGAGTACCTTTTGTACCAGACAAGTAGGTGATACAGTAATTATGTACCTGTACATAGATGGGTGAGTGATTTCCCCCTGCATAGGAAGTATCTTGACTTTGATTTCTTCCGAAAAGAATTGAAGTCCCGAGGTTGCTACGAGCATCTCTTTTTTTCGAAAGCATGGCAGGTGAAGAAGAGAAAAACCTGTTGCTCTATCGTATCTGACTGTAAGGCGCTTCGGAATTTACTGGCGAACGCGGGGAAAGATGACTACTAGGGTCTGTATTTGGATGGGCTGAAAACTTGTACCATGCACGACAAAGGCGGGGTGAAGCCGAGTAATTAAAAATCAGGATATATTGGATTATGATTCAATTCTTGAACATTTGATTATCAAATCTGAATTGGGATATTAAAGAACGATATAATCGTATAGGATCGAGTTCGGTATGTGATGTATTTCGTTCATCCTGTCCGAGCAAATTTCGTGAGAGATGCGATGCGTCGAGTATCCATTAACTAACTCTTCGGGAAAAAGATAATAGAAAGTGGCGGCGGTATGGCGACCAGGTAACATTGTGTGACGATGACCTTCCGTTGGTAGCTTTTTCTCTCTTGGGCTTCAAAATTGTCCTGTCGCCCTGTCGTTGCTGTGACTAGGTTGCATTGTAAATAAGGCCTCAATACCGTGACCGAGCACACCATCCAATTTTTTCCCGACATGTAAGCTGATGATAAATTCCGCATGAGTTATCACCAAGTTAAAGTTATACAGGCTCACCGAACATCGGGAAGTGCCTATGTGGCTTTAAATGTATGTAAAATTTAAGTGGCTTAAGGTGGTATTGACTTAGCTACCTAGATACCTTTACCCTTATTCGTATTTACCTACATTTCAACCAGTAATTTCTTTTCTTGACTAATCGTCATCATCTTCGGTGTCGCTATCCCAGCCCTCTTCATATGATTCCGCAATTTCGCCAAGAGAGTTACTGAGCGCCTCTCGTTCATCCATGCCAATAGCTCTATTTACTATCTGCTGAAGGCTTTTGATTCTCAGGGCCACAGATGTATCAGTTGAAAGAGATGTGCTAATTGATAGATTGGTGATATTCTCATCTTCTTGAGCGAAAATGCGAGGAAAGCTATCGAGTAGTGGAAAGGATAAAGGTGTAAATGTCCTGTAGAATACAGTAAGCAAAATAGAGAGAAACTCAAAAGGACTACCAACTTTGAAAGCAATGGAAGGCTAGCAGCAATTCTACGAGCTCGTTCTCTACCCTCATCATTTCTATCGTTTTCTTCGTCATATTCCTCATTCCCTCTATAATTCTCAACTTGACCAAAAACATGAACCTTGCCGGACTTTTGAGGACCGCGAATCTGCTCTCCTGTTTCTGTAGGAAAGAAATCCATATCAAAACTGGCAGTATCACTCTCTTCGGCCATATCCTCACCACGACTTGACCTTGCTGCTGAAGTAATCCTCATATCTGAGGCCTGCGAATGTCCATTCGTTCCAGTATGAATCTCATCATTAATTCCTAGATCAGACTTCTGCTTGGCAGTCATGCGTAATTTCGCAATATTTTGGTTCCCATTGACATTTAATGTGCTGGCTAGTTGGTCTAATGTTTGCCTTATACCACTCCGAGGCTTTAATCTTGAAGGAAGGGCCATGCTCTCCATCGCAGCAGACAACAAGCCAGCAACTTCCCAAGGAGAACTTGCGTCCAATTTGACGTAACCTGGTAAACGTGCTGATGGTAGGGTCATTGGAATAAAAAGAGATGTTTGTGGAATGATTTCAGACACTGACTTCGCTGTATTTGACAGCTTCAAAAAACGTTTTTCCTGCCAAGATATCAGCACTGAGATGAACCGCAGCATGGTTCAAAAAAACTTACCCGGGGTATTCCTTTGATATTATCCTCCAAACCCCAGAACCATATCGTAGTCTTACCATACTCATCTCTCAAACGATCCATATATCGAGCAGCAAAGCCACCCCAGGCATCATCGATACCTCCTATTATCTGAATGGCTTGCATCTGATCAGCTTCTTCGGCAAAAGGTCGAAGATCACGATCCAAGAGATCATGCTCTTTGTCTAAGGAGCTAAATAGTTCTTCGCCAGCATCCCAATTTTCGAAAGGCATTAGTGACGAGTTTAATTCATACTCATTAAGTTGAACTATTGACCTTGGATGATAGTAAACGCGGTTGAAATCAGACCAATATCGCACCGATTCTGAGGTGAGCTTCGGTGGTTGAAGACCTTCTTCCAAACTTTGTTGGTATTGACTTTGTTGAATGGCCGTTTGCCGTTGAACAACAGCTGGACCATTCCTGGAAGGATTTAAGATCAGCTAGACTCTTGGCTTCCCTATCATATCTTTTGGCTACTCACCATAGCCCATCGGCGATGACTGGTTCGTCTATTTGGTATAATGCATTAATCTTCCTCAGAGAACCAAATCCTCCTTTCAGATCATAAATCAAAGTTCTGGGAGTGAAGGTTTCAGTACCATCAGCCCCAATGCCAGGTCTGAAATGAATATCATGATCAACTAAAGATTCTTGATCCGCAGAATATGTGAAGTATGATTCCTGTTGATCGGTCAGAGGGTGTCAATCGCCTCGAAGGTAAATATAATGTTACCTGAGTATTCCAGAAATGAGTAGCAAGATAATTACTCTTTTGCCCTAACTGAAGGGTAATGACTTCATGCATTTTCAACTACTTCCAGACTCTACTGAAAAGGCGCAGTACTTTGGGTATTGACAGCTCTCAAAGTTGTCGCAGCCTCTTGTGGCGATGAAAAGAGTAACCTTTTGTAGTCGTTCAGCACTTGCATGAAAGACAACTCTGATACATGAGCTTACCTAGTGTATACTATTGTCGAATTTTGAGAATATGGATATCGACGACACAACACACTGTGTAGATATCTGGTGAAGTTTGAAGGAAGGAAAGTTTGACAAATCTTCCTAAGATCAAATTATTTGATACTTCCTATATATTACTAACCATAAAGGGTAGGGATTACGATAAGATAATGGACCCCTGCATAATAAAAGGCTACCCCACATTTTGAAGGTTTTCCCTCTATGAAATCATCGATACCATCTTCTCGCTCACATTTTTCCGTTTCTCCTTGAACATCAACAGTTTCAACTTACACAAATTCCAAAATGACTTTCCAACAAGAACTCAATTCATGGTTATCTCCATCCCCAACTGACGTCCAACCACCTCCAGAAATTATATCCAAAGCTCCCTCTTCGTCAAAACTGACATTTCCAAATCCCAATGGAAAACCTACTATTATCGCATTCCTCAGACACTGCGGGTGTCCAGTAAGTTCCGGATTCCCATTTCCATAAATCTTTACCACCGACTTGTTGCCAGCAAAATCTCTACTCTGAACTACTTGCTATGTTTCCAAATCAAACTCCACCATCACAATCGCAATCACATCTAATCTCCCCTTCCCTCCAGTTTGCAGAAAAAACCTTCCTCACCCTCCGAAATCTCGCCACCTCCAACCCACACGTAAACTTCATTGCCCTCTCCCACTCCACCCAGTCCTCCACCGAAACCTGGCTCCAATCGCTCGGCGGCTCCGGCCACGTCCAAGTGATCGTGGACTCGGATCGAGAGATCTACGCACAATGGGGATTAGGTACGAGCCCTGCCTGGCACGTCTTAAATCCTTGGAGCTTCTTTTCCGCGTTGAAACTTTGGCGAGAAGAGCAAATATGGAATAGACCTACGGAGAGTGGGAGTCGGTGGCAGATGAGTGGGAGTTGGGTTGTGGATAGAGAGGGGCTTGTGAGGGGAGGTGGAGTGGCAAAGAGTGCGGATGATATTATGGATTTTGAGGAAGCCATTAAGTTGGTAGAGTAATGGATGTGGTGGACTGTGGCGCGAAGCTCGCGTGTCGAAATTATTAAGGAGAAGGCCTCACGATAGCATGCAATTAGCGATCTCCCTGGCTGCTGCACATATGGAACCAGTTCATGGTAGTCATCACTCAAGAGATATTGCGCATGGGTCGAGCCACTCGATTTGTCTAAGGAGCTAATCCTAGGATGAGGATAGGGTGTTGTAATACTGGTCTTGCTTGCGAAGTAAGATATAACGATAACGCTTTCTTGGATTGGGTGGTTGGTAATACTTGTAAGATGTGTTTGAATAGATTGTTTTGTTTTAACGGACTTAGAAATCCGGTAGTTGGAGACAAGTCTTAAACTTCTGGATATTCACATTTATCCACATCCGAATAACTTCAGACATAGAAGAAGTACATACTTCTATTGGTATATCAGATTGCCAATTTCATATTCCATCGTATATCTTTCTCAAATTCTCAATAGCAACTCCTCCCCCCTAACCACATCTCCAATCCCACCCCCTCATTTAGCATTCTGCACAGCAGCCGAATCCTACACCAACCATCAGTCAATCATATCATATATTAATAAATCAAGCACGCTCCCACCGCAAACCCACTCACCAAATAAACTTGATAGAACCCCAACTTCCATCTCCCACCTTCTTGAACCAATTTTGCACGTCCAGCCCATTCAACCTTGTTCCTTCATATTAGCATGCCATAGTAGGAACTTTTTCACATATCCAACCCTCGGTCACAGGTAGGAAGGATACTCACATCGGCTTTTCGCCCATCTTTCAATCCATACTGTGGTATTGTTAGATATTAGCATTCCGTCATATCCTATCATATCCCATCCCACATCCCACGCCCATACACTTTTCTCCAATTCTCCCAACGGAGAAATGAAAGAACCGTTCCAAGAGCGAAGCAGAAGGAAAAAAGAAAAAAGAAAAAAGAAAAAATAAAAATAAAAATAAAAATAAAAATAAAAATAAAAATAAAAATAAAAATAAAAATAAAAATAAAAATAAAAATAAAAATAAAAATAAAAATAAAAATAAAAATAAAAATAAAAATAAAAATAAAAATAAAAATAAAAATAAAAATAAAAATAAAAATAAAAATAAAAATAAAAATAAAAATAAAAATAAAAATAAAAATAAAAATAAAAATAAAAATAAAAATAAAAATAAAAATAAAAATAAAAATAAAAATAAAAATAAAAATAAAAATAAAAATAAAAATAAAAATAAAAATAAAAATAAAAATAAAAATAAAAATAAAAATAAAAATAAAAATAAAAATAAAAATAAAAATAAAAATAAAAATAAAAATAAAAAATAAAAATAAAAATAAAAATAAAAATAAAAATAAAAATAAAAATAAAAATAAAAATAAAAATAAAAATAAAAATAAAAATAAAAATAAAAATAAAAATAAAAATAAAAATAAAAATAAAAATAAAAATAAAAATAAAAATAAAAATAAAAATAAAAATAAAAATAAAAATAAAAAAAAAATAAAAATAAAAATAAAAATAAAAATAAAAATAAAAATAAAAATAAAAATAAAAATAAAAATAAAAATAAAAATAAAAATAAAAATAAAAATAAAAATAAAAATAAAAATAAAAATAAAAATAAAAATAAAAATAAAAATAAAAATAAAAATAAAAATAAAAATAAAAGAAACTCACAGCCACAGTCCCAAACAACATAACCTCATCGGAATCTTGACCAAAGGGAAAGATTTTCGGCGCCGTATGCAAGCGGCTCGCTACTTTTTCCCACATGGATTTTCGAAAGGCGAGGATTTCTGAAGAGGAGGGGGAGGGGATTAGCTGGTTTTTCATCTATTTATTTCCCTTTTTTTTCATTCGGGAATCTGGATCTGAATCTGAATCCTTTCTTTTGCGTATACCGGAATAGAAAATGATAACTCTTCGGCTGCTCTCATCTTTCTCCTACTTTCTGCTCCTCAACACACCGCCCTCACAGTAAAAAGCGAAAAGCAAAACCGAAGCGAAAAGAAAAGAGATCCCATCCACCTCATCCATCTCATCACACATCACACATCACACATAACTCACCCTCTTTCCCCCTAGCCCTCTTAATCCCCATAACCAACTCTGCATCCTCGGTAAATTGATCCGCGTACCTAATCATAACCATCGAATATTAGCCATTCGTACATAGACCGTGCATCCATTCAAGTGGCCACATCCATCTCCTCTCCACTTTCCACTCTCCTTTGAGTGGATTTTCCAGTCCCCCTCTCCCCCTCTCCCCCATCCCCATCCCCATCCCCTCCCCCTCCCCTTCCCCATCCCCCATTCCCTCTCAAACCTATCCCCCCCTCTCCTATCCCCCCTCTCCTCCCCTTCCGCTCTTCCCCCCAAACCCAAAACCCCATAAAGAAACCCACCCAAATACCTACTCCAAATGCGCCCTCTCCTCCTCCCTCTCCCCCTCCACCCCCTCCCCACCACAATCACTCAAGCGATAAAAGCGTTCCCAGAACTCCCTGATGCCCTCCTTGACCCGCACGCCCTGTGGATATGTTGATGCGTAGGTATGCATATTTCTTCTCTTCTCTTTTATCCCGTTCCTGCTATCCTCTTCTTTTCTCTTCCTGCAATCGTATCCCAATATCCCGTCCCGTTCCGTTCCAGAAAAGCAATCTCAATCTCAATCTCAATCCCGATTTCTTTTTCTTTTTCTTTAAAAGTATGTTTTTCTCCAGGAGTAGATAGATGAATCGAATCGAGTTGATTGAATTCTCACCAAGCTCAAGTTCCAGTAAGCTCAAGCTCAAGTTCCAGTACAGTTCCAGTAAATTCCAGCACAGCTCAAATACAAGTAAATTCCAGCACAGCTCAAATACAAGTATAAGTACCTAAATAAATAAACATACACGTCATTCAGAAATTTGAAGGAACCAACAAACCAACCAACAACCAAACAACCAACCCCCAACCCAACAAGTTATATATGAGATGACATGAGATGAGATGAGAAGACATGAGAAAAAGTGGGGTCGTGTTTCGGGGAGCTAAAATACAGTACAGTACAGTACCATATAAGAAAAGAAAAAGTGGGGTGTCTGTCATCCGGCCCCGAGTTAAATGAATCAGGTCGTCACAGACACCCGCAGTCACAGTCAGTCACATTCAAGTCACATTCACAGACCCAACACATAAAAATACCATACCCACCACATAGCATAGGTATTTTCAAAACCCATGATCCTATCAAGTATAACTGTCATTTCGATTGGGTGTATACATACAAATATTACGCGTCATGTGATAAGAGGCCGTTCATTCATCAAGCAATTGCATAACTACCGATTCTCCCATTTTGATCAAAGCAAAGCAAAGCCAGCAACCAACTAATAAGCAAGTAAAAAGTTCATACTCCATCCATACCAGCGCCATCCTATCCCTTTCGAATAATGGATCGATCCAGTAATCAACCCTTGGTATAGAAAGCAAGCATCCAGACAAACTCCATCCGTTCATTTCAACCTCATAGAACTTAAATCATCCAACTACTCATCATCATCTGTTCTCAGAACCGGGTACAGACTCTCGGTGGGCTTCTCCTCAGTCTTTACTGGGGTATCTTTCATATCGGAATCAGACGTAGAGACATCTTCGTCATCGCTCACATACTCTCCGTTTTGGAGACGCTCACTGACATATCGTCGCAGAGCTTCAATGACACGAATGTTTTCAATCCATGCCTCTTCAGCTCTATCACGAGCACTCTCGGCAGTATCAGTTGATCGATCAGTAGATGGTGAGGTGATACTAGAAAGAGCTGGATCAATGTTATTTGTAACATCTGTCTTAATAGACTCAGGACGAGGAGTTGTTTCCTTTGGAGATGGTGTTGGAGAACCAATAGTAGCGGTCTCCATAGACTCGCGATATTCGCTAGAGTTGATTCCACCAGCACTTCGTTGGAGTACACCACCAGAATAACGACGGCGAAGATCACTATCAAAGTTTGTACCAAGTGTGGATGTTGGTGCAGTTGCTGAATGGTGTGATGAGTATCCTAGAGATACTGCTGGAAGATTTGGGTATGCTGCAGTTGATGTAGAACTGTGTCGAGACACAGGAGACATTCCACTTGTGGACATTGGGGAATTTCCAGAAGTATATGAGACGGAACTTGAGGATGGTGTTAGGGCTGGTGTACCAGACGAAGCCGAATGAGATGAGTGGGTTGAGGTCATTGGTGCCGAAGCGTAGGAAGTCGAAACATGTGGTGCCATTGAACCAACGTTATGGATTTGAGTTTGTGGTGGGGAGTGGCTTTGACGGAAGTTGATACCTGGGTGGGTGTAGTGAGCACCAGCTTGATGAATACCAGCAGCAGCAGCAGCATTTGAACTTTCGTAGACTGTTGATTGCATTGTCTCCAAGAATTGATCAATAGAATTTAGATCATTTTTCGTCCTTAAACTTGGTAGAGGAAGGGAGTATTGGTGTTGTGGCATGGGGCCTCCATGACTTCCGTGGCCATCAATTGGAACCAATTGAGGTGCTGAATGAATGTAATCAGAGATACCTCCGCCTGTAGCAATAGGAATGCCTTGTAATTGCATCAATCTCTGGTTGACTTGTTGATAATTATGTGCATCAATTTGACGACGCTTGGCAGCACCGAAGAAGTCATTCAAGTTTTCATAATTACGCTTTTTCTCATCCCAAGCTGCGTGTTGGCTGAGGTCGGGATGGTGAGACATTTGATAATAGCCTGAACCTCCTCCGTACGAAGGTGGTTGATGAGGAGCAGGTGCATAATATCCAGGGTGAGCACCGTGATGCGAATTGCCATAAACTCCAGCAGAGCCAGGGTGCATTGAACCATTATGGTCATAATAACCCATGGGATTGGCTGCGAGGTTTTGCAAATTAGCAATCACTACATAAAAAAGTAAAGTTAGAGAGATTTGTATGAAAGGCAGTTCGCGCCTTTACGTACCTTTACCACCCCCTGGTCTATATCCTCCATTTGGACCACCAGATTGTTCTGGGGATCTCAGTAAAACGGAATCATCGGCATGAGTCTGGTAGTAATTGTTAGCAGGGCGGAAAACATACACGCCAGCTTTTTGCCGTACCTTTACGTGTTTCTTCAAATCTTGAGGACGCTTGAACGCCTTTCCACAGAATTCACATTTATGTGGTTTGAGTGGAACATGAACACGAATATGAGATGTGATATGATCGCGCTTGACGGTTGTAGTACGACATGAATTCCAACCGCAAGTCAGGTTTAAGTTGTTGGTACTCTTTCTTCCGACATGTTTCTCGCAGATGTGCTCCTTGAATTGAGTGTTAGCACAAGGGCTTGAATGATAATCTTGAAGAAATCAACATACAAATAGAGCTTCTGGAGTTGGACATCTCTCGGAACATTTCTCCCACTGGCAGAGTAAACTATCATCGGCGACAACATTTTGTTGAATTGATGAAGTTGCGGTGGTAGTATTTTCAGGATTGGAGCTTGAAGCCGTCGAACTCTGAGCTTGTGCGGGCTGTTGCTGCTGCTGCTGCTGTTGTTGTTGCTGGTCTTGGCTTGACATTGTGGGAATGGGATGATTTCAACCAATAATCAATCGTCGGTTAACGACTTTGAAGACTAACGTAGTATGAAAATAGTCTTTGATAAAAAGTTATGGGTCTTCCCACTATCAATATCCGAGTTGATTGGGACGAATTGATGAGAGACCAAAATTTCGATAAAAAGTTGATGAAGACGTGAAATCAAAGAGTAACAAAAGTCTATTCACAGGATTTTGATTTTCAAACGAGTCAAACAAGTCTCCAAGCAAAGGGAGGACCTTGGTGCCTTCTTGTAAGAATAACGGAAAGACTGGGCGGGACCAAGTCTTGCCAAGAACTCTTGGCGACCCGATCGGGTTTGGCTTCCACTCCTAGTCTCTTGGCATTCCACTCGGTCCAAACTTGAGCTCATGATTTGATTGGTCAATCTATCTTGGCATACATAGAGGGAATATCCATATGCAAGATTTTTTATTATTAATGCAACTCGTTACAAGCAAATTTGCACATGGATGCCAATACTTTTCCTTCCACCTTTCAGGTCCAAGAGATTGCGCCCCGAGGCCAAGATCGGAAAAACTTGGCCCTCTTTGGATCACTTGGCAATGCGTATTCTCTTGGTATTTGGGCTGTGTTTTCTTACCTTTCTTCATCATGACCTCGGTTACTAGGTAGGTGATATAAGTTATAACGTCCGAAACGTACGATGCCTCGTTTCATATAAACCCCGAGGCGATTATTCTTGTTATTCTTCTTATTCTTCTTATTCCCTTTAAGGTGTGGTCATTATCATTATCATCATCATACATGAGGAAGATTCGGGATGAATCCGAGTGAAACCATCCGTACCATACCGAGGTACCTTTGGAGGTATCTACCACCCGACTCCTGAGTCCTCGCACAGGTCCCTAGAGTAGACGAGCGTACGAGCGTCGAGCATGGAACGAGGACGTAAAGAGAGTTTGACTTTTATAGTGGTGAATATCAGAAAGTGATTACGATCACCATACCATAATACGAGTCCACGACTTTGCAATAATGGTTACACTTCAGGCGTTGGTTGGCATTGGAATTTGGGTTATACTTTCTTCATTAAAGTTGTCGACGTGGAGGGAGAATCTGGTAGATGTATCTAGATGGGTAGTAGATGTACCTCACTCGGAGGTACAGCAGGTAGGTAGGTCAAGATTAGATCAAGACTGTACAAGCAAGAAAAGTATCAATCAGACTATCATCTGGGCAGTTGACGGTCGGTACTGACCAAATCGCCGATATTCCCGTTGAAGGTTCAATGGTAATGTCAATCGTACTGTACCTATATACCGATGGTATTATAGATGGATGCGCATCCATCCATGGCATCCAGGATATCATACCTAATTTTTCAGCTACGATTCAGCTCCTATTCTCATATCATCCTATTATATAATTTACATTAGCTTTTTCATCTGTTGATTCATCTCGAAACAGCCCAATCATAGCTCACATCTCTTCCAAGTTCGCACATCAATTTATAATGTCCGACTGTCCGAGTCCGAGTTTACGGAGTACTCCAGGTGCTAGGAATTAATCGAGATTCGATGTATGGACCATGTGGCATGTTGATTGATGGATGGATGGATGGATGGATGGATGATGTGTCTGGTACTTTAATTTATGCGGGGTGGCTTGGGGATGTATCATCATTAGGTAATGCCGGCTGATCTAATAATACAACCCGAGATGATATGTTCACAATTATCCATACGGAGTAGGTATTCATAAGGTTTTATGAATGGTTTGTTTTATGAACATCTGATTATTTGATTCTTTTGCCTATGCTTTGTGAACACTGCCCAGTCCTTGGTCCTTGGCCACGCCCACAACCTTTCCATTCCTCCGCCCATCAACCAAGCTTTTCCACTCTGATGCCAATTCGTGCTTGGTAATATATCTTCATATGGTTGTTTTCATATTTTGGAGGGCAATAAGTTTGCGATTGATATTTCTCCGACCAATCAAATTGATTTGCGTATCACAAATGATCATTGATCAAACAATTATCTGATCGCATATTGTAAACAAAAGGAGATGCTCTCCAATGTGTTTGTGTGAGTCTGTCTGTACGCACCAAGCTGTTTGAGTCACTGGCTGAGGTGAAAGACACTCATCCTTCCTTACTCGACGGGAGCTGGCGATGATGACTCTATTCCTTCTATTCAATGCTGCACAATCCATCGATTGTCAAAATATCGAGCAAATTTATGGTAGGAAAGGTACTCGGGATATACTTTAAAAGTGTTAAAGGAAAGCTCTCTGTTTCTTCTGCGTCGTCAAAATAAGAGCTATTGTATACAGACAACATTTCACACAACTTCAGCTATTTTTATCATCATTCTCCCCCTTTCCCATGGGGGCGACAAAAGTAACGAAGAGCTTATGCTCGCGCAATACCTCCCTAGACTCCTTCCTCGTATCAACTAAGCAATGGTGGAATAAAGCCAATCTAGATTTTCAAATAATATTAAAGAAACTTCTGAAACCAAGTCTTGCGGGTCCAAAAGACGACTGTGATGGCCAAGATCAAGGAGATATTCCAAGCGTTTGCCTTGCCCGCATTGGCGGTCTTCCAAAGCTTGTTTGTTTCGCTACAGTTAGCCATCTCTTGAAGTGTTCGGCAAGAAATGAAATGCGTGATTTTTGGAACCATATCTGCGGGTCTTTTTCTAGATGTCTTTTGGGAATCGACACATAAGGCTCAAACTGAGAATCTCGGCGAATATCACGATTCACCGTCTCTTCAGTTCGCCAAGGTGTACATCTGGTGTTTCCTATACGAATCAATAACTTTCTTTCCGAGGTCAATTATGGTTGTTTTAAAAAATTTGTTAGAAAAATGTATGTGTTGTTTTCTAGTGCGGATATCTAATAATAGAATTTACATTGATCCAAGTGTTATCAAAATGGTGTTCCTGACGTATCAAGAAGTCATCATAAAACACCAGAGAATATACCTCGAGAAGCCCTCCAAGAATGTGATGAGTGGTCCTGCAAACAAGCCATCAGGCTTTTTTGGTTGACCGATTTCGCTCAAAAATTCAAGCTCCGTCTCAGCTCAACCCCTGGGAGAATTCTATGTCCACTTGGTGGTCACATACCATACTTTCTTTCAACTACAAGACACTGGACAGAGTAATAATCTAGTATCATGCAGTTGCAATAAACGATGCGTTACCGCTTGCCTATCACTATATACCAGAGCCTGGGCAACTCTTCAAGGACTCGATGAAAGTCTCGATATCGGAGGTCTGACCTGCATAGTCATCGTCGCTCTTTTACGGGATTCATCTTCAACGAATTTCGTATCACATCATGTGCGAAACAATGAAGTAGAAGCTTCTGGCCAAAAACGGAAAAGTTTGATGACAGCTTCTCCATCCTCCAGTTTCGGGCCAATATCATCCCAAAAAATAAATCTCGGCTTCGATAGCATCATTTTCCTGTTTTTCACACTATGGAAAGGCTCCGGAAATCGACTTGAAGACGTATTACATGGAATGTGGTAATACTGTCTTTGTTGATGATGATGATGAGGATGAGGATGAATATCAAAACGAGGAGGTTCTCTCTAACTCCTCACAATACAATAATAATAATCTTTCACAACAGACCCAATTATCACAATAGTCCACTATCTATAACGTATACCATACATCTGCAAAAAATAAATACATCATTCCTTAAACTCATATACATACATACATACATACATACATATCCACCAAATCTTTCCACACAAACTCGATTATCGAAAGTAATACCCGACCGAGAACAACGACATATATCATTTCTCATATGAGAAGAAATTAGAATATCCTGGCTCATGTAGTAGTATGCAGCCACAGGAACGGAACCTCTAGCTGTATCCAAGGCGTCAGGATATATCGAGATTATCAATGTGTATTTTCTGTATGCGGGTACTACTTCTAGTGGTCCTTCATCTTCATCTTGGGAATCCCGGATATGCCTAAGTTAGATCTTAGATGTATATGGTGAAGAGTAGGTTGGGGGAGGGGGGGGGTTTAAGTTCCCGGATGAGGAATCGGTTCAGCTCAGCTAAGCTCAGCTCAGCTCAGTTCAGTTCCGAACTACATATTTCCACATTCCCATTCCCATCCCTCGTTTTTAACCGACAGTCACTGCCTGTCCATCTAATCTAATCTATCTACCTACTACTAGCTAGGTAGGTAGCTAGGTAGCTAATAACCTACCTATCCTATCCTATCCTATCCTATAATCTCCTATCCCAACCCAACCCAGCCAATCGTTTGAGCTTCGAACTCTTATTGTATTGTATTGTATAATGTTAGGTAATAATAATATAATACAGCAAAGAAAATGAAAATGAAAAAGAAAGAGAAGAATAGATTCATTCTCATCTGAATCGAATCGAATCTTCAAAACATGACATAACATAACATGTCATAACATGGAGCACTTGCTTTAATGAATTGTTGATTTTTATTTTTATTGATTTTCGTTAATATAATGAATACAACACAATACAATACAATACAATCTATGCATCTATGCATCTATCCTGAATTCGATGATAATTCCCTTCCCTTCTAACCCTTATATATCACACCACCATGCCATCCAATGCCATGCCATTCCATCCCACGCCAACCCAACCCAACCCAAACCAAACCAACCCAAAAGAACCCCCCCGCCCCAGCCCGAACTACTCCAAAACCCCCCCAAAAGTGCGCCCCTTACTATGTCCCTCCATCTCCTTCCCAGCATGAATATCAAAGGTCCTCCCCGGTTTCCGCAATCCGCGCTCGCCCTCCCCATCAACATCCCCTACGACCATTTTCTCAATTTCCCTCTCCTTCTCCCTCTCCCTCTCCCTTTCCCTTTCCCTGCGCGCGTTTTCTTCCATCGAGATCCGCGCCTCGTCGCTTTCAAAATCGTAGTTTCCGGCGCCTCCGCGCTGTGTGGGGGCGTAAGAGATGTGGTTAGCATAGGTACTTGGGTATATCTTTCCTCGCTTTCTTCCTATCTATGATTCGCGGGATTTGTGTGGATGGGATGGTCACTGGATTATGAGGGATAATCCGTTCTTCCTTCTTTTCCTCCTCGCACCTTCCCATAGCGAAATAATGAAATAAAATAAAATAAAATAAAGATAAATATAGAAAAGTAAACAGAACTCACCCCTCCCTTATAAACCACACTCTGCATACTACTCCTCACATTCCGCGGCGAACTCGAGGGGGGCGCGGGGTTGATCGTGGGGTTTTCATGATTGGTGGTGGTTTGCGTGAGGCCGGAGGAGAGGAGGGAGGCGGGGGAGGTGTAGTTGCCTGCGCCGCCGCGGCCGGTGTCTGTTTCGTGGGGTGTGAGACTTGGGTTTGTGGAGGGGAGGGGAGGGGGGGGATGCAGAGGGGAATGAGGGGAAACAGCTGGAAGGAGGGAAACAAACGTTGATATTCAGGCGGTGGACCAGCTCCGCGCATGGCCTGGGAGATCAAAGAGGGATTTTTATGGGATTTGGTTGCGTTTCCCCCGGAGGATGAGGATTGGTTTTCGAGGTCCTGGTATGGTTAGTGACATCACATAACATAACATAATATAACATAACATAAAATGCTAGGCCAATTGTGCGGGAGAATGGAGTTGAGAAGGAGAAGTCGAATGAAGAGACAGGACAGAGCAGAGATACTCGGAATCCATATCCAATAGGTAGGTAGGTACATACCGAAATCCCATTACTCCTCTCAACATCCTGTTTGCTATAAAAATTCCCCGCGCCTCCTCGTCCTACTTTTTTATATACTTCTTGAGTCATCCTTTCCTATCCTTTCCTATCATATGCTGTCTCTCCTATCCTGTCTATCCTATCCTGTCCAACCCCTCAATTCCCCTGTTTCCCCCAACAATAAGTAAATACCCAAGTATATAAAAATATCCTCACACAAACCGAAAATACCAGTCCTATAGCCCAATCAAACCAATTGACGAATCCCAAAAAGATGCGCAAAAAACCCTCCTCGAAAAATGAGGTTAAAATGAAGTAAAATCTGGTCCTTTGTACTTTGTATATTATGATATCACTAGTGAAAAATGATGTTTTCATGTATTTTTTTTTCTTTCGTGCTGAGATTAGGTACTTGAAATGTTTATTCCCCGATAAGATAAGGCCAAGCTTTAATTCATTGCATTCTGCTATTTCATTTCATGTATTTTCCTTTTAATTTTTATCATTCATTCTTCTAATAATTTGCTATTTTCGGAAATTCATAGATAGGTACCTAGTAGTCGGTATATGTACAAGACAAGTTTCTTATATAAATTTATTTATATAGATACTTAATTATCTATCTGTCTATCTATATGTCTGTTTGTCTATTATTTTCCTTTCTCAATCAAAAAAAATAATAAGAAATACAAACTCGGAGATTTTGCTCATGCAAGCAAGTCTCTACCTACCTAGGTAGGTAGGTAGAAGAAACCTAAGGAAGAAAAGAGGGCTCTTTTCGATACCCTTACCCCCCAGTGATGATCTTTTAGATCTTGCGGGGTAATAGGGAGAGAAGGGTCTAGTACCCGTCCTCCCATGTATAATAAATACTACAATTGAGTGAGTGAGTGAGTGTACAGGATTTGAATATTGATATTATATTTCTTTTCCATAGTTCCCTATGTTTCAGAAAAAAGGAAGATACATACAGGATTTATATAGTAATTAGATAGTAAGTACGTAGATATTTCTTTCGTATAGAGAAATATATACAAGCAAGAAAAGAAAAGACCGCCAGCTATAGCGAGCGAATCTTTATGTAGTGTTACCCCATACTGCATATACAACGTACTGAGCCATTTTTATCTTTCAAATGGTTATAATCCATACACACTGTTTGATGCACGACATATACAGAAAAATTTCCCCTCATTTTAATCAATATGATACAATCAATTACTCAAATATCTAATGAATGGCGTGGCTTTACTTTTTCTTTTTTTTCCCACGGATATTTTTCTTCATAAAGTTAAGCTGTCCATTCATCTATCTGCAACGTACGTTACCTAGGTATCTATCTACCTAGCTAAAAAAAAACATCCCCCTCTCCTTCCCCCGAAAAAAAAAATAGTATATAAAAAATCGCGCCTCTTACGTATATATGTATGTATATATATATCTCTCTCTCTAGAGCGATTCAAGTCAGTCAATCACTTTTTCTACATTCATCGAAAGGAAAACCTAATCTACATTCCACCCAAACCAAAACCCAAACCAAAACCAAAACCAATATGCATTTCAAATCAAATCCCCAAAATCCTCACCCACGTGTTACAAGGTACAGCTATAATTGGAGTACCGGTACCTACCTAGATATATGTAAAAAAGAGATGTTAGATATTAACTTTCGATGGCCCTTGATCTAATTGATTGATCCATGGATGCGAAAGGATGCGAAAGGAACGGAAGGGGAAAAAGCGAGGGGCTCGGTTAATTTCGTTGTAAGCTAGCTAATTTGATCGGAGGGATCTATGGATTGCGATGATCTTATGTATCATCGTGAGTGTGGATGGATGGATATACAGTAGGTACGGTGCTGAATCATGGTGAGGGCGTAGAGTTTACTGATCTGTCTGTTTGTCTGTTTGTTTGTCTATTAATAGGTAAGATAACTAACTTCATGATCGGATGAGATGGTTCTAGAAGGATGGGTCTATCATTACATAGGTACCTAGGTACCTATTGCTTAATAACCTCAAGGTAATGCGCAGACCGAGGTATCTACCTACCTACCTATCTACCATAGCATGATTAGCATGATGAGCATCGGGGTATTCCCCGAAAAGGGGGACTTAATTATATATATATACTAATAACATCAATGTAGATCTTGATCTACATCTACATCTACATCTATATTAATATATTATTGAACAATAAAGATTATTTATATATACAAAAACAGAAAACTCATTATTAGAAAAACATATTAAATGAATAGAAGTTGAGGAAAAGTTGATTCTTAATTTAGATATAGATAGATAGGTATTCGCTTAATATAGTATAGTATAGTATGTATTGATATAAAATAGTTCTATATACACTAGCTTAGTCATCGGAGATTCTTAGCTCGATACACAACAATAATAATAGTATGAATATATCCGGCTTCGATTTATAATTTTACATCGGATATATTTGAATTGCTTTATATTGAATTGAATTGGATTGATACTATATGATAGTGTTTATCGAATCATCGAATCATCGAATCGTCGATTCAACAAGACTTCTAGAATGGATATATGTTAACTTTGGTTGATTATATATATATTGATGTAATTATCGAGCTAACTTAAGTTCTATAGAATCTCCGATTCTATAAAACTTAGCTCGATGACTAAGCTAGTGTACATAGATAGGTAGGTACCTAGAATTAGTTTATAAGAACTTTTCAAGATTCATGTTATTGGAGAATGGGATAAGGGGGAAGGAACTTTATCGATCCATTTGAAAGGCTACTTATTACTTACCTTAGGGAGAGTTGTAAGGGGTTAGTTAGGCCCCTTGGCTGATTTATTTGTAAGGGTCTTTAGAGCTTAGGTACCTAGGTAAGTAAGTAATACTGTTGGTATGTACTCATTATTTTATTCTACTATTCTAAGCTGCTATTACGATATCGCAAGATATATATAGGTATATAGAGATCTAAAAAGCACAGCATCAATTATAATTATAATCATAATCATCAAAACCCACCCACCTACCATACTATACCATACGATACCATACCATAACTCCCATCACCACTCATCCATTACCTCAAACCGCTATACCCCAATAAATAAATAATAAAATCCATATCCATAGATACCTACCTAGATTCAATCCAAACCGTACCACCTACCCCATCTATCCATGCAACATTTATCCTGTCAGTCACACACACATACATACATTGGATACCATAGGTAATCAATCAAGATCCATAAAAGATCACGTACGAATGTGAATGATCCTGCATTAGTACGTCGTATTGATGGAACTTCATTTTTTTGACATCTGTATATATATATAGGTAGGTAGATATATATAGATGTATATATAGATATACGCACTCTTTAAGCTTAGAGGGGAGAGTGAGTAAATGTTTGTGATAATATCTACGCACTTCATCCTAAGGTAGGTAGGTACCTAACCCTCCCGTCGCGGCTGCGATTGCGCCTGCTTAGGTCTATACTAGGGAGATACCCAGTTGGAGGAGTTAATTTATTGGATGTTTAGGTAGGTATCTAGATAGATACCTAGGATGTATACTATAGTTTTGTTGGGTTTAGTTGCGGACAGGTGATGTGATCATGATCACAAACCAATACTATTATTATAAATCCCTATAAATAGGTATCTACAGATGATCTACCGAGCCCTAGATCAATATTAGATCAGGAGGGATGGGATTGGATTTGATGGATTGGATTCGTTGCTCTTTTGTTCATCTTATCACGAGGAAAGGAAGGGAGGGGAAGGGAGGAAGGGAAGGGAAGGGAAGGAAAGTCTAGAAAGAGGTATTGTTGATCGTCGATAAGCCTTATGATTCTATCTGCTATCTGATATACTTGATAGATTAGATTAGGTTAGGTTGGGTAGATATAGATACAAAAAGTGTCTACCTACCTACTTATATTATGCATAATCTGTAAATTCTAGATGAAGGCTGTGTAAAGGTATAAATGTATGATGTATAATGTATGTGATTCTAGTAATAATATTAATCTCATAGCCAACCTTTGGAAAAAATAGAGAGAAAGAGAGACACATACAGAGAGAGATGCTTACCTAATCCATTTCTATTCCTCCATTCAGAACTACTTCGTAGGAGTGTGTACGTAAGACCCCGGCCTGTCCAGACCTTACCCTATAAATCCATGAAATGCGTCTGGTGATTGATTTCAATTCAAATAAATTCAAATAAATCCAAATCAATCCAAATCAATTAATCAAGTCAACTGAGCTGAGAAGAAGAATTTTGAATACCTATAGCTGGAGATACTAGATAGGTACCTTAAGCAACTACGCATTGGGAATAGCTTCCAAGGTTCAATTTAGCGTGCGTGCTTTGGAGTAGTGTAGCGTAAAAGCTCGCACTTTTCGAAGTCTATTTAAATAATAATCCAGGTCATCCTCCTCAACTGCGTGTACACCCACTTTTCTTCTATTCATGAATTTCAATCCAGCCAAACCCAACCAAACCAATCATGCAATCAATCAACCCTCCAAACAAGGACAAAGAAAGACAAAGGATATCTCGAATCCCCCTCTCTCGTTAGGTACAACATTCTCAATTGGGGAACCAAATGCATTCATAGATTCCATCGCCTTGGAATTTTTTTTTCTCAAAAAAAAAAAATTACTGAGAGAGAAAAAAAGTGAGGAGGGGTTCCTTGTTTTTTTTTTTCTCTTCAAGGCTTTATTATTTAGTTTGGACCTCACTATTGGATTTTTTGATTCTGGATGTTTCGATCCTTCGAAATGATCTTCGAGATAGGGTTCTCTCATAGCTGACTAACACAACCTTAGTTACACCACAATGACCTCGATTTTTCTTTGTTCGATGTCGATTGCGATTGCGTGCCCATGGCATCTGATTCCCATGCATTCATTATCTGATCTCCATGCACTCCAAGTCTTAAAGTCTCAAGTCTCAAATCTTATTATTAACTGAAAATGATTCTTTGCCTGCGATCTCTCTCTTGACTGAGTCAGCCTTTCGATTCACATAGCCTTATTATACGCTACACACTATTCATCATCACATTATATCATCACATGGTATATCTTAAGGCTTTACAGCTTACCTCCCTGCCTAGCTCTCAGCATAGGTCCCTATAATATAAGCCTTACCGTCATCATCGACCAGCAAATCAAGCCCAATTTTGGAAAATTATACAAAGCATAGCCAAAACTCCAAAGGGTCCGAGTTCAAACCCCGATTATCTATTATTCACTAGATACTTGGGCTTATACCTAGTATAAACTCTGATCAGCATAGCACCCGACAGTGCCAAAAAAAAAAAAAAAAAAAAAAAATTGGTTCTTAAATTTCAACCTTGGGTTTTCAGAGAAATCAATAGTTTCATATCCCATATCGATACTTTGAAATCTTATACGCATATTATAGATATAAAATCTAACGTCCACTCCGACTCCGAACCAACATTTTCACATCTTCACGCATCTGGGCTACGCTACCTTCCTTCAAGTTCAACTCAACTCCCTATTCGCAAGCATCGCAACTAGCCTAATCTAAGTTCCAACCCCAGTTTTATTCCAAAGTTCTCGCCTCCTTTATTGGTGGAGAGGGTAAACATTTAGATCGACATCCATACACCAGCATCCTATCCTATCCTATCCGGTTCTCCTATCTTAGATTCGATCTTATCATACGTACCTAGGTATCCTATCCTCTATAAATTTACCATACACAGACATAGTAAGCATTATTCCAGAACGGAAGAGAAGACAAGTGGTAAAGAAAAAAGGCAGAAGAAGAAACAGAAGCCAAGGTTATTTAGGTAGGTACCTTACCCTACTTATCAGGCACAAACAAGACAAGGACGGGAGCTTACCTAAAATTACATTATCAAAACGTTGGGGGCAAAAATATTCATTCATTCACCCTTTTCTGGATATTTTTCGACTACCTACCATGGATTGCATTGGAATTATAATCCCATATAATACAATACAATACTCCGTACAATAAGCTACGATCAAGAAGCTCCAATACACAAAAATTTCATTGGAACGGCGCCACAATTTAATCCACAGTATACATACATATTTGCAAAGAAAGGAAGAAGTCAAGAAAGAAAGAAAGAAGGGGGGATAGCTTCACTGTTTTCCTTTTTTGGATACGCCATTACCTACCTACCTATTTACCGTACCTACTATATCCATTATTTAGGGTGAACTCCTTTACGATACCGATACCGTCGGATCCCAGCGGTCTCTCCAAGCGTGTTCCACTCTCTTTCTCTCTTCGAGAATCTTTTTCGCACGCGTCGCTCGGTGGTCTAGGACCTAGGACCTAGGACCTACCTATCTATACCTTTACCTATACCTATACCTATACCTATAGTACCTACACTAGGTCCTTCCAAGGTTTCATTAGGTATTATTATTACACACCTGGCCTCAATCAAGCCTGCCTCAACGCTACCTACCTACTAGGTACTCACTCACTAGGTACCGGACACCACACACACACACACACACACACAGACCGACACCTCAAACTTTCAAGTCAAGTAACTTTCCCGCCTCGCTTCCTCCCATCAACATAGGTACTTAAAATCACTAAAGGAATTACCTATTTATTACCCTAACGGACCCTAACGGAAACTTTTAGCTTGCGAACCCCCGCCGGCCTGCATCGTCTCCGTCTCGGCCTTGGTTTGGTTTGCATTCAATTGGATTCAATTTGATTCAATTCAATTCAATCACACCTCCGTACTTCACTTCCTTCCTTGCACTAGGTACTGGAAACTGGAAACTGGAAACTGGAAAACGGGAAAACGGAAAACTGGATCCATCCATTCATCCCGGTTCTAATAAAAACATTAAACATTTTATTTGCAATCTCACTCGCATCGAACATCGAAACATCGAACATTCCCCAAAATCTACCGTAAAAGAATTCTTTGCTGATTTCTAGTATCCTTACCTTACCTTTCTTTATTTTACTTTACTTTACTTTACCTTGTCGCCCTCGATTTAACTTATTTTATTTTATCTGGTGAAATCTAACGGCGCCTGCTCGTGGATTCACTCCAGATTGATTTTGCCTGGTCCTTGGGTGCTTTCCAATCAGCCATCGCTCTCTCGCCTACAAAATCCCATAGAACACGGAATATAGCTTGGGCTCGAACCCGACCAATTTACCAAACCAATTTACGAAACCAACCACCCACCATCCCGTCCAAATTATTCTGTCTCGCCCTTATATTGCCGCTGACCATAGCTTGGAGGCTCGAGGGCCATCTTCTGTCTGCATTCGCAAGTGGAACAAAGGAAATAAATTATTGTGTCAACATGGCTTCTTCTAAAGTGATTACCTTATTTCCCCCCCCCCAAATCTCACATACCGACGGAGATCTATTTATAGGAACGCTGCTGATCATTCCCTTCTTGCTCACAGGAAATTCAGCATTCCTCGAGACCGGGCCAAGCCAGACTTACATTGTCTACAAATTCGGGTTCCAATCCACGACAACCTCATTCGAGAAATCATTCGGTCCCGGGAGGTTCCCTTATCCCCAGCAGCAAAGTAACTCGACGCAAAAGTGTATCTTCGAACGTTAGTAATGTCGCAGCTCTCGTAGCCGCCGCGAGGGAGACTGGTGATAATTGTTTGGCTATGCCAATTTCTACACGCAGAGCAACAATGTCGAAAAATGCCTCGAGGCCCGCACCGATGTACAGGCTACCATCTCCACCATCGAGCCTGCCAACGCATAAAATAAGGTCACATTCGACGATGACGTCGCCGGACCATGGAGAGAGTGCAATTGACGACGATAACAATGATGAGGAAATGGAGGACGATGAGGATGAAGATTCTACAAAGAACAGGACGAGAAGAGCGAGCGAAGGATCACAACTTTTGAAGGATGGCAAGAAGGCCAATGCCAATGATCTCAAGTGTGAAAAGTGTGGAAAAGGATACAAGCACAGCAGTTGCTTGACCAAGCATCGGTTCGTGCCCACCATCCTTTCCTATCTTCCTCCACATGGGCTTCATCGCGGAAGCTTTTTTATGATGGCAGTGTGATAAACAATTATTGACTTTTTGTTTGCAGATGGGAACATACATCAGAATGGTCAATTACCTCGAAATTTTTGATCTCGAAGCATCAACAAGTACAGATACTAGAAGCGGCCACGGTGCTCATGGAAATGAACCAAAATACTCCACCGGATTCTGCCAAGGGTTTCCAAAGTGACGATCAAGATTCTGCATCTCCGGCGGCGTCTGGCTCGGATGACCACGAGATTAATCGTGCTAGCTCTGCGGATACGACACCGCCATCTGCAAATATGCGTCAGGCATATGGTTCGTACAACAGTTCAAAGAGTTACCCAGTGAATGGCGAATATCATATACCATCGGGTAGGTCCACATCCGGTGGGAGTTTTTCAATCGCTTTCGGTCATTCTCGCCAGCAAAGTCATGAGCATCGCCCACAATCTTCTGGCATGAATGGCAATCAAGAAGATGAAGGATTGACTTCAGCAATCAAGTTGCTTTCTTGCGGCTTTGCGAGTCCTGGAACGCCTCTGAGTGGACTACTTATTCCCGAAGATATTCCTCCCGTACCAGATATCCCGGCTGAATATAGATTGGATGATTTTACGGGGAGCTTCACCCCTAGCTTTCCCCGGCAAAGGGAAAGCTTTGCCCGAGAAAGTTTTACTAGAGGAAGCTATGACCGGCATCAGATCCATCGAGATGGAGATGTGCAAATGGAAGATGGCGATGAGAGTGTTGGAGATGAAGACGATTATGATCAGCGTTCCAGAGGTCGTTCGGATGAAGATGATGATGGCGTTTTTGGACGCATGGAGGAATAACCCGGGAAAGCCGTGTGTGCCAATTGAAGAAGCTGTTCAATCGGTCATTGTGATATTTTCTCTTTTCCTTCTGTAATAGCGATATAACATTTGTGTCAGTCGATTCTCAGCACCAATGGGTGGATGCTTGATCCACTGAGGTTAAAACTGAGGGTCGAGCTGATATACTGCGACATATACCAGCAATGATATTGTAACAAAAAAAACTCAACCGTGAGACATACAAGTGTCTGGTTTAAAGAGCCTTTTGATTGTGATGTTGATTGTGGTGAACGTGATGATGGTGATGTCGATGTAGTGATAGTAAAAGTGACATTGAGGTACATTTGGACCTGCAAGTACGCACTAGGTAGGTATATGTACCTATTGGAGAGTGTTGACCTCCCCCTCTGATAAGATCACTTGGCTTGAACTTGGAAGTAGTCCCTTCTGTTTCATGTTGGAGATAGCACTTGCGAAACACCACTGTGGTTGGGTAGGGTAAGGTATCTGGGATAGAGTTTTGACGCGGGAGAAAGAAGTTGGCTGGCAAATGGTTGTGCTTGTAGACCAAATAAAAATGGGATCGATGATGAATTGAGCATGCAAACGAAGCAAAAGCAACATGGGAAAAAAAAAAGAGCGTCGGGTGAAGATCGAAGGAAGAAGCAAACCCCAAACCCCAAACCCAAACCCAAGAAAAACCAATCGATTATCAACTTGCCGTCGCGGATTCCAAACACGAAGCGCAACGCGCTTTATTTATGTATTTAATAATAGTAATAATGGAAAAAGAACGATTTTTTTTTTTCGCGGAAGTGGATCCCGTCTTCTGAAGAAAAGTGAAAAAATCGTAATGAAAAAGTCGTGGTTGGCGGAACGACTCGCTCGTTGCGGTTGCGACGTGCAAGGCATTCCCTGACTGGTTGAGGGAGAGGAGAGCTCACCGGTAGTGACGTCTGCTGGGGGCGTCCAAGCTCAAGCTGCATGCATGCGTGGAAAGGTTGGACGCAAGTAAAAAATTCGCTTTCTTTCCTTTCCTTTTGCTATTATTTACATCTACGCCAAAACAATACAATTCTTCGATAGAAAAAGCAAATATATCGGCAGTGAAAAGAAAGGTTGTGGTTTTGTGAAGAGGATAAAAGTCTGAGGGTTTTGTAGGCGCGCCTGTAGTGACGCGTTGGCTTGCTTTGCTTGTTTGTTTGGTTTGTTTATACATACGCTGGCGGATCGACGGAAAGGTGAGGTACCTTATCTATTCAAATAGTTTTTTAGAGCTACGCTGGAGGAGTCAAATAACGACAACTGCGAAAGCTACGAAGACTTTCTGTTCTTTGGTTGGTTGATTGATTGATCGGGCTGGGTTGGTTATTTGCGAATCTGAAGATTCGATCGCACGCACTACTATACTACGCTACCTATACAGAAGGAAACATACCACAAAATACAATCGAATCGAGACGAGACGAGACGATTCGAAACGAAACACGCGAAAGATGGCGCCGGCAACGAGATCGTTGAGGAGAGATAAGGCGGAGAGATTGTACGATGGCACGGAGGCGGCGGCAGATCAGCTTATGAATGGGGATTGGGATTCGAAGATGGAGGCCGAGAGAGGGGGGAGGAGGGCTGTGAAGTTGGAGCTTTCCCACTCGAGCCGCGCCGACTCTCGACACTCGCAGCGAAAATCCTCCAAGGTGCCGGCGATGTTGAGGTTTCCGTTGGTGGTGATCCTCAGCTTGGTGGGAAGCTCATTGGCGTATAGTTTGAGCGCGGCATATTTGGATCGAGAGGATTTGGGAAGGGTCAGTAGGAAATTGGACGGGTGGAATGAGATGAGGATTTTGCTTTCGTGGAGGGCTATGGAATTGGCGTTGGGGTGGTTTGGGAATTATGATGGATATGATCTTGCGGCTTTGACTTTGTTGTCTCACGGTCCTCCGGTAAGTTTCTTGTTCTCTGCTCACAAGTCGCGTCCGCGCCTTTTGGTGAGGTTGTACTGATCTTTGGGTTGTAGTTGTATCTTCTCGGCACATTCTATGAAGTTGGCTTGAAGACTGTCTTGTCATCTCTTCTGATCGATACTCTTACGACTTATATTCCATTCCGATTACTTCGACCTCTCTCCCCCGCTCACGCAGACTCTCCGTCTGTCCCAAATCGAGATATCACAACAGATATTCACGTTCAGATCATTACTACACTCTTGGCGGCATCCATCTACAGCGTCACTCTCTATGGCGCATACATGACATACATGCCAGTCTACCTCGCCACCTATTTCGAAGGTATTCCAACCATCGAGGCCACCCACACGGCAACTCCCGTGTCTCTTTTCCCCGTTACACTCCTACTCGGTCTCGCAACACGTTCATTCATCTTTACAGCAGCTACGGCTACCAAGGCCTCGGACTCCAAGGCTGCGCCTTTCGATCCTGCGAGTGCTACATTGGGAGAGACTATCCGGTATAACTTGTGGGGTTGGTCGAAGAAAACCAAAATTGTTATTACGAGAACAGCTACTTTGATGGTGATTACGGGCGTCAACACTTTTGTTCAAACGCATCTTACGGTTGAGGGGGTGGAGGTGCTGGGTGCGGTGGCGTATTCGGGGGTTTGGGTTGTGGCGGCGGGGATTTGTGGGGGTATGATGGGGTTTGTGGGTGCGGTTTAAGGGTGCGGTTTACGGGGATGGATATGAATGCAGGACATGTGGCTTGAGGTCAAGACGAGACGAGAAGTGAGTGCATATTGAGGGCGATGGGGGTATGGAGGTATGGAGATCAGGAACAACTGTACACGGAAGATGTCGCATACGGCATTCGCCATTTTTCTCTTTTTGAAGCGAATTTGTTGTTCACTTTGTTGCGGGCAATACAGATGGTTGAAGCGAGATTTTTGTTTTTGATCACAGGCATAAGACACTGGGCAGGATGTTTGCTTTGTTTGCTTATTGGTGAGGCGATTGGGGATTGGGGAAAATATAGGTAATCATATAAGTACCTACAAGTAACAGAGGGTGTGATGATTATTATATTGTGTTATATTGATTTGATTTTTTGCTTTTTGATTTTTAGATGTGATACACAATTATCGAGGGACAGAGTAATAAGTAGGTAGGTAGGTACCCATACAAAGATACCTACATTGCAGTGCAGTCAGTCACAATATGGTCCCAGGAGGTTGGGTGGTATAGCAAGGTGGTTTCTAAAAATAAATATATATCTATAATCTATATATTATTGAATCATAAACAAAGGGGTTTCATTGTGTATGTATGGGGTAGGATTAATAATGTAAAGTGGAGGTGGCAAAACAAAACTGAAGTGAATCTATCTACCTAGGTATATTGGATGTATACAAAGCCCTCTGTCATTGTACTGATACATGTAAAATACTTGATAGATACAATTGTGCAACTAGGTACCGTATTCATACCAAACCGTGATTACCGTACCGTAGCATGTTGGTCTAGATTAAAAGCATTTGGAAGGAAGGAATACATAAATAAAATGCCTGCTTACCATACATACATAAGGTACCTAGGTAGGTACCTACATACCTATCTACCTTTGCATCCATCTCAGATCGTATGGTGTTATCGTGTGACCCATGGCTAACCGCAATTTCAAATGTGAGAAGGGGGAAGGGGGAAGGGTAAAGGGTGAACGCGCAAGTGGGAAGGTGCAAACATTTATTAGACGGATGGGATTATAGTAAAACATTATGATAATCACTACGGTACCTAGTATAATTCCATATCCATCTCCATATCCATCTCCATCTCCATCTCCATTCATCATTTCCCAAATCCAACACAAGGAAACTTGGAAACTTTGAAACTTTGAAAGTGGTTCTCTCACCATCCCAAATCCCAACTCCCGCCCCCCGTCCCCAGCTCTCAGCTTCACCCAAATTCAGTTCTCACTTCGATATCTGACTCCTCTCCATTATCTCCAACTTGGCACCTGGCGCAACTGCATATATCAAATATCAAATTCATCTTGCCATCCCCATCTCCATCTCCATCTGCATCTGCATCTGCATCTGCAACTTCAACTTCAACTTCCTCATTATTCCTAGAAAAATACCTCCGCGGTACATACTGGAATATCATCAAACCCAAACCTTGGACCCCCATGATACGTACCTTTTTGCATATTTTATAATAAGATATGTAGACTTTCGTAACACACCAACCAAAAACGAGGGTTTTTTTATTGTCTTTGATTATTGCCTTGCCTTTGATTAAAGACTTTATTCCTTCCTTCCCAAGGTTGTTATTTGCCATCAAATCTTATATCTTATTATTATTTATCACCGTATTGCGACTTGCAACCTTTCTTTCCCTCTCAGAGCCTCATCGCATCGTGTCGCCGATCCAAAAAGTAAACAACCTCCGATCAATACGTACATACCTACCGTACCAAACCATACCATACCATACCACTTTCCCCCAAAATGGCATCCGATGCATCAAGAAGGTGAGTTTTATTTTTTGATGAAGTTCTTCCTTTCCCCCCTTTTATTTGCTATTTACATGCTATATACTTTCCCCATAACTTTCCCTACGGCTTTCCAACTTGGATCTACTACCTACATTAGCTGCTTTTGATAGCTTGGTTTATTTTCCCCTCCCCTCCACAAAAGCACGTGCATTTTATGCTTCTTGCGCTGCCGTCTTTTTTTTGCTTCTATTCCCGCCGCGCGTGAAAGATGGGGGCATGTTGGGGGGGGGGAAGCAGGGCATTGGGCAAAAATAAGAGCTCAGGCAAATCATCGGGAAAGGAAAGAGAAAGGTCAAACCCAAAAAAAAATACCAATGTCAATGCCAATGTCCCCCCTTCCCCTCCCCCCCAAAAAAAGAAATGCCCCCCCAAAATTCCAAAAAATGCCAATGATCGCAAAGAGGGCGCTAGGCAAGGATTTGGATTGGTGATGGTATCGCGCTTTACTTTACCGATGGATTTTCGCGTTCAACGACAGATTATTGTTACTGCTACCACTTTCTCATCTCTATCTTTTCTTACTTTTCATTTACACTTGACCAACGTTTTTTTTATTTGACGACATACACTGGAACGGGATTTTTTTACTAATTTGTTTTTTTTTCTCTCTTTTTTAGATGGCTTGATGAGTCAGGTATTTGGAGTTGTCGAATCAAGGTCCCACCACAGTCGCATGCCGATAATTCAAGGACAATTGATGATAACAATTCGAACTCCCACTCGTTCATGATGGCGGCAAACAATTCAATGGATACGGCTTTGCAGACGACAAGTCCTCGGCGCAATGGAAAGCTTGCGGAAACGATACAATCGATGGCAAACTTGAATAGCAATATCGAGAATATGGAATTGCCCATGGATCCGGATGCGCAGGCAACAATTACAGACTTTCTTGATTTTACGGAATATCTACCTTCTGATATGGTTCGGTCAATGGCACTTATCGGGGACCTCGATTTGAAATATATCAATGCGTCAACGAATGTAAATGACTTGACGACCACCTATGGTCACCTTCCCGACATTCCTGCCGATACCAAACCTGATCCCGTCTCTCTGCGAAAAGATATATCTACAAGCTTGACTGATGCTCTCGGCGCCCGTACATTGGCCTTTGCAGAAGCATCACATATGGTCGAGAACGTCGAGAGACATTTCAAGAGAGCGCAGAATATATTGGCCAAACTCGAGGCCATGCAAGAAAACTATCCGGAATCTCGAGAACCAAGTCCTGCCCCGCAAAAGTCCAATTCGCCAGTCGCAAATCGTGCCCCATCAAAGGTACTCTTGCGGACTGAGAATGCCGATGATCGTGGACATATGCGAGTACGCAAACGTCGTGCGCCAATCATCACTGTTCCTGGTGAGGTCATGGCTCCTTATGAGCTCGACTACGATTCTTATGATTCGTACAGTGATGATTCGGAATCAGAAGCTGGACCGCTCACGCCACGTCGGCAGACACCTGCACGATCCGTATCAGTCAATCCTAAGATCAAGTTGAAGGTCAAGCCACCTAAGAAAGAGAAAGTACCAAAAGCCCCTCGACCACCAAGGCCACCTGGAGTTATGGGAACCAACGTACATAGTGCGGTTGCCGGCATATCGACAAGTAATGCGTTAGCGAAGCTTCAACCGCCACCACCGGATGCGAAAGCGGGAAGCGAAGATGCGCCTTGGCTTCAGTTAACCGCATGGGAGCTTGCTAAGCTCAGAAAGAGAATGAAAAAGAATGCGGTATGGAGCCCGAGCGATACAATGATCGCACGTGAATTAAAACAATTGGGACGAGGAATTGAAGCGTATCGTGCTGCAAAGAGTAAGGCTGACGCTGCAGGACAGCCTTTCGAACAACCGGTACCCCCCCATCTCACCGGGAAGACAATCATCGCCGAAGGTGCGATAAGTGCGGATGCCCTTGGCGCAGATGAAATACAACTCAGTAACCGTGGTATGAAGCTCAACGAAGCTAAGAAATTAAAGAGAGAAGCCGCAGCGAAAGAACTTGCCAAATTGGCAGCTGAAGAAGCAGAAGAATCTGTCCGAAAAATGACAGAAGCTGCTAGTACCGTAAAGAGCCTTTTTGGAAATCATCCTGAAGAAGAGAAGAAAGAGAAAGCTCCTACTAAAACACCAAAGAAGCCAGTATCGAGAAAACGTAAACGCGAGTCGACGATTGAAGATGTGAAGGCAAATGGCGAGGCGAGCTCGTCAAACGTAGATGGTATAACTGACACGAATGATAATCAAGGTGATAAATTAAATGAAGCAGAATCATCGAATTTAGGTAAGCCTCAATTCAAGAGAACGAAGACTGAAACCCCGGTTCCGCCCCCTCATCCCATCATCACAAATGCCACCCCCCGCGCAACTCCTGCACCGACTTTGGAATCTGCCGTTTCCGTGGCCTCTTCCATTGCTCTCTCAGCACCTACAGATACACCATCTGTTTCTACTCCGATTGTTCCAGCATCGGCTGCATCGCCACCCAAATCTTCGACGCCAATTCTTCCTCCGGGTGCGGAAAAGAAGGAAGCTAGGAAGGAGGCAAGAAGAGCCGCGGCCGCAGCTAAGAGAGAAGCCAAAGAAGCAGAAAAGGCAGCCAAAGCCGTTGCGGAGGCAGAAAAGAAGGAAGAAAAGAAACCAGAGAAGGTCGAGAAAACCACTAACACACGTGCCGCTCGAAAAGCAACTCCTGTTGCTCCACCCATTGAACCTACCACACCAGCACCAGAACCCCTTCCAGCTAAGAGACCAACATCTTCTCGAGGTAAAGCGGCAGCAGCCAAAGAAGCGGCAGCTGCTGCTGCCGCCGCCGCTGCTGTGAAAGCAGAGGAACCTGTCTCGGTAGCTCACACTCCAGCAGTATTAGACCGTCCTAGACGTACTAGCACCGCTCGTAATACACCCGCACCAGAAACTCGCCAACCAAGTAAGAGAGCCAAGAGACCTGCGCCAGGCGTTGTAACTGTTAGTACAGAAGGTGGATCGACGGCGGTAAGCGTTGGCAAGAGACGAGCGGCCCCGCGCAAAAAGGCCGGGCAGAAGAAAGAAAAGAAAGATGGCAGGGAAGGTAGTGCCGTTCAAGAGGTCTTGGATGAGGTCGATGATGATGGTAACCTTATCGATCCGAACGAGCCGAGGTATTGCACATGTAATCGGGTTAGCTTTGGAACGATGATTGCGTGTGAGAATGACAATGTGAGTTTTTCTTTTGCAGTTTTCTTTTTTGGGGGGGGGGAGAGGGGGAGAGGGGGAGAGGGAGGATTTCCTTGGTTTGGAAGGGGAGAAATCCGAAAAA